>MU187103.1:1049-65802 GCA_016904865.1 Pissodes strobi
TTGCATAAAGCCATTCCTCATGCAAATGCGTAGTGCCTAAAACGAGATGAAACTAACCCAGAGTAAACCAAGCTAACCGAAATTGTTTCTCCTAGGTTTGCATGAAGAACGCCCTTTTTCATGCAAGTGCGTAGTGCCTAAACCGAAACGAAACTAACCCAAAACTAACCCTAACTAACTCAGAGTAGTTCGGACTATGTCGTAGGTAACGCGGAGTAGCTTGAAGTTGGTCTTAGATAATGCGGAGGAGCTTGGAGTAGGTCGTGAGTAGCTTGGAGTAGGTCATAAGTAACGTGGATCTAGCTTGGATCAGGTCATAAGTAGCTTAGAGTAGTTTGTAGATCGCTCGAACTAGGGCGTAGGTAGCGTAGTACCTTAAACGAGACGAGCTAACCCAAGCTATCCCAAACTAACAAAAACTAACCCAAGCTAACTGACATTGTTTCTCATGGGTTTACGTGAAGAATGGCAAGCCATTCTTCTTACAAGTGCGTAGTGCCTTAAAGGAGACGAAACTAACCCAAACTAACCAAAGCTAACCCAAACTAACCAAAATGGTTTCTCCTAGGTTTGCATGAAGAATGACTTGCGCACTTGCTTCATGCAAGTGCGTAGTGCCTAAAACGAGACGAAACTAACCCAAACTAACCAAAGCTAACCCAAGCTAACCAAAATTGTTTCTCCTAGGTTTGCATGAAGAATGACTTGCGCACTTGCTTCATGCAAGTGCGTAGTGCCTAAAACGAGACGAAACTAACCCAAGCTAACCCACACTGACGGTGGCGCAAGTCTAAAACGAGATTAAACTAACCCAAGTTAACCCAAAATAACCCAAATTAACTTAAGCTAACCCAAACTAACCCAAGCTAACCGAAACTGGCACCTCGCGCAAGTTATTCTTCATGCAAGTACATAGTGACTAAAACTAGACGAAACTAACCCAAGCTAACCCAAACTAACCTAAGCTAACCGAAATTGTTTCCCGTAGGTTTGCATAAAGCCATTCCTCATGCAAATGCGTAGTGCCTAAACCGAAACGAAACTAAATTAACTCTAACTAACTCAGAGTAGTTCGGACTATGTCGTAGGTAACGCGGAGTAGCTTGAAGTAGGTCTTAGGTAATGCGGAGTGGCTCGGAGGAGCTTGGAGTAGGTCGTGAGTAGTTTGGAGTAGTGGTAAGTAACGTGGATCTAGCTTGCAGACTAGTTTGAAGTAGGTTGTAAGTACCGCGGAGTGGCTCGGGGTAGGTCATATGTAACTCAGACTAGTTTCGAGTAGGGTGTAGATAGCTGGGAATAGGTTGGAGTAGGTCGTAGGCTCGTAGGTATCGCGGAGTAGCTTGGACTAGGTCGTAAATAGCGCGGAGTGACTCAAACTAGCTTGGAGTAGGTCATAAGTAACTTAGACCAACTTGGAATAGGGTGTAGATAGCTGAGACTAGGTTGGAGTAAGTCGTAGGTAGCGCGGAGTGGCTTGGAGTAGGTGGTAAGTAGCGCGGAGTTGCTGGAAGTAGGTAGGAGCAGGTCTTAAGTAGCTCAAAGTAGATCGTAGGTAGCTTGGAGTAGGTCGTAACATTGTTTATATTTATATAAAAATTGGTCGTAGGTAGCTCGAAGTGTAGTTCATAATAAGTCGTAAGTAGTTTGGGTTAGTTTGGGTTATTACTTCTCTCGCTCGAATAGCAAACACAACAACCAACCCAAACTAAGTAAAAAAAAAATAAATTATTTCATAAAACAGATTTCATTACTTTAATTTGAGTTAGTTTCTGTTCGTTTTACTCCCGGAGTGCGCGGTGGCCAACGCATGAAATGTAGCGCGCTTATTTGGCTTACTTTGGATTGGCTAAAAGTCGAGTAAAGGGCGATCACTTTGTCTTATTTTCAATAAGAGAAATGTGCAACGTTTGGCAACCGTGACCGAAACCTCCGTGCCAGTGTGTCAAATATCATTATTTCACGTTTTAAAATTTTTAAATTTGCTTGTTTCAGGTTTGATTTTGATTTTCACCTGCGCAAGTAGTAAGGTGTTTTAGTGACTTTACACAAGTTTAAACTTAAAATTTGAACTTTGGACACTCAAATATGGTGGTTCCTCAACTCAAATTGTCTTGGCTTTATCTCAACCAGAATCGCTTAAATTACTCTAGACACCCTCTTGAGAACAAAAGAAAATTTGCAAGGCGGACAACCTATAAATTATTATCTTTTCAACCAGACCCCATGTAAGTTGTTCTTAATAATAATTTGTATATAAAAATATTCATAAAATGAATGATGGTTGTATTTATTTAAAAAATCTTGAGTTTATTGTCAAATTTGACATTTGAAAAATACTACTTGATGCTTAAATTCTCTTTAAAAACGTCAGTTCTGACATAAAAGTATGGCTTATTGCACCGACATTACGAACATTTAATATCAATTTTTTTACCAAAAAATCGTGATAATATCTCAATGATCCTCACTTTTTTGGAAAGAAAATAAAAAAACGAATCGATTGATACCAATTTTTTTCCAAAAAAATCCTTGTTCGTAAGTTGCCATAAAGTGATATGTCACCTGTAATCCTCTATTTTATTACATTAAGTCAAAAGTGATATTTCCTTTTGTATTTTTATACATCAAAATATTTTTCTCTAAATATCATACCATCCATGCGTGAAATGCTGAAATTACAAAATATAAAATATTACCTTAACCGATTGAATATCTCCCACAGTTATCCTCCTCAATGGCGTTTTACTCAAAAACTCCTCCTTGTCACTGCTCAAATAATCGTCCGCTGGCATCGGTGGTGGCACGGGAATATCTCCTCCGATAGCCAGCGACGTTTCGAGCTCCCGTTCAACTTCATCAGACCACGATTTGATAGGTGTGGAATAGCTTTGAGGCTTAACCAAGCTGGTCGTAATGTTATCTAAGTCGAAAGTTCTATTTGTTCTATTGCTCTGGTTCTTGTAGTCGTTGAAAATGGTTTTCGAAGATTTGAAAGGAAAAGTCTTCCACAATACGTGTTTTTCGGGCCTCAGGCTGATCGTTTGGGGCGTTATCACTGTAGAAGGCATCACTTTGCTAATCGTTGCCTTCGAAGCTTCTTGAGGATAGTAAAGCCTATGGCAATGTTTACAGCATTTCCTTAAGGCCTTTTTCTTGGGGTTTTGCTTGTTCTCATTTCGATAGCGGACCGTTTCGGTGCTCGATGACGACAGAGAGTCGTAAAATTCGGTACTTAGTTTCTTGTCCAAGGAATCCTCGCTAAGGAAATTCATAGTTTTTCTATTCGACTCGATAATGACCGGATTAACGATAATGCGATAGTTCGGGAACAGGTTTTTAGGCAGCTTCATCAGCAGCTTCGATAAGCGGTTTCGATCGTTGAGGGAGCGCACTTTCGCCTTCAGTTTTCTCAATAACTTTACCAAAGAGCATGGAAGCGTCATGACTAAGATAAGTGACTTTTGGCGTATTCGGAAAATGACAATCAAGACCTTGACATCACGTTTGAGTATCTGCTGGTGGCGATATTTTTGTTCTTTTGTGTATACAAAGTGGTTAAAAAATGCCTTTACTTTACGCACTCTCTAAGGTTCGTAAAATTTGCCTTTTTAATGTGCAGTGCGTAAAATAAGATATTTTACGCACTAGTGCGTAAAGTAATTTAATAATATTTTTGTTTTTTTTTTCATATATATTTCCATAGTAGAAAAAATTTCATATGCTACTCATGTGTAAAGTACCCTTTTTTTATTCATGGGATTGTCGCATTCGCCTATTCCCATTCATAAAAAAATGATCACTTTACACACTTGTTGCATAAATAACTATTCTGAAACACAATCAAAATACTCACACCCTGTGTTGTGCCAAACATAACATTGAAGTCCCCTGCCAGAATGATATCCCTTTCCTGGCCAATATGACTCATTACTCCCTCTAGAGCAGTCAGAATGTGCCGACATCACCTCCAGGGGGTCCTGTATATACATATAACATAAACATTATTAATTAGGACAACACACAATTCTATACATTTTTCAACATTATAAATATTACAAGCCTCTACATACACAAAATTAAAATTTTCCCTAACTAAAATTACAGTACCTCCACCCAAAGATAGAGTTCTTGTCGAGAAACCTGCAACCTTATAATCTTGTATATGGAAAGCATCCATCTCATCAGCATTAAGCCAATGCTCTGTCAAGCATTTAATGTCAATGGGGTTGTCCACCAAAGATGCTTCTAGTTCATGAATTTTATTTCATTGTAATGGAGCATAGTCGCAGTATTTTCCACAACTTCTTCACCATCTAGTGGTTTGACATCGTTGGTTGATACTGTGACCTTGCTGTTTGCAAGCGCTGCAGATTGATAAAATGGTTCACCCTAATTCCACAGGGTCATAGATTGGAGGACATTATGTCATCCCTTTTATCCTGAGGAACTCCCAGTCTAAAAGAGCTTTTGGTCTTATCCTTCCTTGTAACCATTTTTTCACAAAAAAATCCATCTCCAAGATCATTTGTTTCCAAATGATTTATTATCATATCCTCAGTTATGGATGGATCAAAGCCTGATAAAAATATCCACGATTTTAGTTGGGCCGCTTTGAGAATACTTGAAGAGTTGTTTGCTCTTTTTATTGGTTTAGGTCATACGTTTTTAGTGGGTATATTGTTATTTCTGCCTCTTCGTGTTACTTTTGTCCAATCTTCCTCATTTTCAAAGTCAGAACCCTGATTTGACTGATTTGTAACCTGTTTTTTGTTTTTGTTTACCACCGGACTGGGAGTAGGAGGTTTAATTGAGGTTAAGTCAAACACTTCTTCCTCTTCTTTTCGTTGCAACGGTATCTTGACATTTCACGGCCTTGTTCACGGACTTGTTCGTTTGGGTAGTGCTGCTAGTCCTGGTCTGGATTGAACTGATCTTACCGTCAATTTTAACGTTTTCGGTCTGCTGTCCGGCAATCGGAAATGTAGACACTCCAACTGCACTGTTGTCGTTTTTTTCGATGCTTTTTTGTTTTTCTCCATAGATTCCATTTTCTGTTGTAAGGTTTGGAACTTTTTCTCTAAAATTTCACTTTGCAGCTCAGATATTTTCAGTTTTAAACTCTCAATCTCTTCGGTTTTTGGTAGTATAGCCTCACTTACTGCTTTGTTTACATTTGCAATGGAAAGATTAATGTTGGGGTTATCATTGACAGACAAAGTGCCAAACGTGGAAATACGCAGAAGAACAAAACTAACAGATGCCGTAGAAAGAATAACAACTCTTAAGTGGATCTGGGCGGGACACATTGCTAGGATCAATGGTAACCGATGAACCAAGAAGATAGTCCATCGACTAGATGGCATGATGATCTGAAACGTATCCACACCAACTGGATGCAAGTTGTCCAGGACAAGAGGCTATGGAAACAATCAAGGGATACCTATATGTTCAGCAGTGGAGTCTGGATGCTGGTTGATGATGATGATGATGATGATGAAGAGCGAATTTAAGAAGCAATAATAAATTCAGTGTGAATATCGTGCGCATAAAACAGTGTGAGTACCCAACATAGACAGGGGAAACTTAATAATTTACATTGCATGAAAATAACAGAGGCCTTAGCAAGCAAGAGTTAATATCCGTGTGTTAAATATCCAACATAGACAGAGGCGGATCCAGGAAAATATTAATTAATAACAGAAATTGAATAACTGATATAGGCTAAAATTAACAGTGATTTCAGCAAGCAAGCAATTAATACAGTGTGAATATTCAACATGAACAGAGGCGGATCCAAAGCAAAAAAGAGACAGCAATGAAAATAAAAATAAATAATTAACGAATTTCAGATGGCTTCGCGAATAACTAGTGTGTATGTCAATATAATGTGTATAAAAATAGTGTGAATATTCAACACAGACAGAGGCGGATGCAGGAAAAAATATATTAATTATAGAAAATCAATCATTTAGATAATAGAAGCATTAAGATTGAAAATTAATCCAGAGAGAAGCAACTATACTATTTAAATGGCATGTATTGTATTAACCCAAACTAAGGCCACAGTTGGATAGAAATAGAAATTCTCGATATTTTACGTTTGTAGCTTTTCTAATGCATTAAAGAAGTGAATTTGAAAGAAAAATCAGCAAAAACATGATTTTATGCGTATTTTTTTTAACAATTTTGGTAAAATTATAATGAGGCTCTAACCAATAATTATGAAGTGGTTATATTTGTTTAAAAAATAAATATACATCCATCTGCAATAAAAATATTATTTTAATGAAAATTAAATACACGAAAATAACTTGAGTCAATCACATAATCTATCTCGTGTAAGGCCTAAAGTGTGTGAGAAGTTAAGACGTGCGCTTTGCGTACGTTTCGTGCTTTCTTTACCAAAATACCTGAAGCTAACTAAAACTAACCCAAGGCAACCAAAATTCTCCAAAGCAAACCAAAACTAACCCAAGTTAACCAAAACTCACCAAAGATAACCAAAACCAACCCAAGCTAAAAAAACCTAACCGAATCTAGCCCAAACTAACGGAAGCAAACCCCAACAGATTAATTAAAACTAACCCAAGCTAACCAAAACTAGCCCAATTTAACTACTAAAAGAAAAGCGCGCTTTAGGATTGGTTATAATCCAATTAGCCAAATTTATAAAAATATACAGAAAATTTGGTTTTCATCGATCTACTTTCTTTCAAATTTACTTTTTTAATGCATAGATATATACAAAAACGCGAATTTCTATGATATCCAATAATTATCTAAACTTACAACAATTAACCAGAGAAGTGATTTATTTTTATATTAATTTGAGTTAGCTTGGGTTAGTGCTAGTTGGTTGCCCCCGGAGCGAGCGAAGCGAGCGGAGGGCCATACGTGAACTGAAACATATTTATTTTTTACATTATTTTGAGTTAGTTTGGGTTAGTTCTTGTTCGTTACGCCCCCGAGTCGAGCGGAACGAGCAAAGGGTTATGCGTGAAGTGAAATATATTAATTTTTCACGGGTTAGCTCCGGTTAGTTTTGGTTAATCCTTGGGCTTAAGTTTCTTTTAGTGAAAATCGGCTAAAAAATATCATTCTATAGGACGATTAACCAGAGAAGAGATTTATTTTTACATTAATTTGTGTTAGCTCCGGTTAGTTTGGGTTAGTCCCAGTTGGTTGCCCTTGGGGCGAGCGAAGCGAGCGGAGGGCTATACGTGAAGTGAAACATATTTATTTTTTACATTATTTTGGGTTAGCTTGGGTTAGTTCTTATTCGTTATGCCCGCGAGCGAAGGGTTATGCGTGAAGGGAAATATATTAATTTTTCACATTAAATTGGGTTAGCCCCGGTTAGTTTTGGTTAATCCTTGGGCATAAGTTTCTTTTAGCGAAAATCGGCTACAAAAAGTATCGTTCTATAGGACGATTAACCAGAGAAGTGATTTATTTTTACATTAATTTGAGTCAGCCTCGGTTAGTTTGGGTGAGTCCTGGTTGGCTGCCCCCGCAGCGTGCGAAGCGAGCGGAGGGCCATACGTGAAGTGAAACATATTTTTTTTTAACATTATTTTGGGTTAGTTTGGGTTAGCTCTGGTTAGCTTTGGTTAGTTTCGGTTAGCTTTGGTTAGTTTAGTCCACTCTTCACTTGCGTGAAAAGAGGATTGCGCAAAGCGCAAGCCTTTCCTAACGTAAGCTTAGACAAAACAATTTCGGTTAGCTTGGGTTTGTTTTGGTTAGTTTGAGATAGCTTTAGTTAGTTTGGGTTAGGTTTGGTTAGTTTAGGTTAGCTTTAGTTAGTTTTGTCTCGTTTAAGTCACTACGCAGTTACCTGAAGCAAGCCTACACGAAACAATTTCGGTTATCTTTGGTTAGTTTGGGTTTGCTTTGGTTAGTTTGGGTTAGTTTGGATTAGCAAGTGCGTAGTGGTTTAAACGAGACGAAACTAACCAAAGCTAACCGAAACTTACCAAAGCTAACCCAAAGTATCTAAAGCTAACCCAAACTAACCAAAGAAAACTCAAACTAATTAAAGCTAACCCAAGCTAATCGAAATTGTTTCGTCTAGGGTCGCAAGTGCGTAGTGGCTTAAACGAGACGAAACTAACCAAAGCTAACCCAAACTTTTTTTTTTTTTTAATTTATAGACGGAGAAAATGCATTTACGCACTAACCTTCATCTCCGCCATGGAGAGGAGAGTGTGGGACTCCTCCACCCAGAAGGGATGGTCCTACCCACTAAAAACCGTCTGTTCCTTATCTTAGCTTAGACAGAACCGGGATCACCAGCAGGTATACATCAATTCTGTCGACGCTTCTATTATTCTAATTCTGTAACTTGAGAATGTATTCTTTCGTCCTGCTCTTTTTTCTGCATAATTGTTATTATGTGTTTATGTATGATGTTCCAATTTGCCTCCGTCTCGATCATCTTCATTATTAGATTGTCAACCCCTATTTCCTTACCAATTGTGGCTATGAGATTTTGCCGTTGCTCCGTCCATCGAGAAACAGAGTGTGTTCCGGGGTATCGGCGTCCTCACAATATATACATCTATCATCGACCACCTTCTTAATCCGGAAAGTATACGAACGAAAGGAGCCGTGTCCCGAAATAGCCTGTGTCAAAAAGTAGTCTGTGGTTCGGTGATTGCAGCTTACCCAGGCCTCAATGTTTGGAATTAATCGTTTTGTCCACTGTGCATTACTCTCATTCATTTGCCATTTTTGTTGCCATTTTCTTACTGTTTCTTCTCTTGTTTCTCTTTCATTCCGTCCTTGTTCTCTCTTAGCTCTTTCTTCTATAATCAACTCAATCGGTGGAATACCAGTAATTACTTGAATTGCGGGACTAGAAACAGTACGGTACCCGCATGCTAGTCGAAGGAGAGATTTTCTTTGCGAGCTTTGCAGCATTTGCTGGTACTTCTTAATGCCGGTTATGTACCCCCATACCGTGCATCCATAGAGAAGCGTTGACTCTGTGACCAAATAGAGAAGTTTGCGCTTCGCATATTTTGGCCCTTCCATATTTGCCATCAGTTTTGATAGTTCGTGAGTCTTAAGGTCAGCTTTTTTGCATGCCATTTGCACATGTGGTCCGAAGTACATATCCTGCCCGATTTTTACACCCAGGTAATTTATGGATGGTGATGGTGTCAGGGTTGTATCGCCTATGTTAAAAACAATTTCTCTACGGTCTCTCTTCCCACAAAGAATAACTGCCTCCGTCTTTTCCGGGGCTAGCTCCAGGTCGTTTCGCCTCATCCAATTCTCGATCACTTTAATAGCGGAGTTTGTTCTTTCTATTAACTCTCTCTTTGTTCTGGCACTTATTACAATTCCAAGATCATCGGCAAAGGCAACTGTCTTAGTTTGATTTCCAAGGTCAAGGTGAAGTACCGGATCGTAAAACAAGTCCCATAGGGTAGGCCCCAGAACTGAACCCTGAGGAATTCCTGCTGTGAGAAGCTTCTTGTCCTTTCCATTGAATTTAATTTGGCGTTTCGTAAGATAGCTCTGGATAATATTTATTAGGTACGGTGAAAAACGTCTTTTCCTCATTTCCCGGGCAATCAGGTTCCATGACGCACTGTTGAAAGCGTTGCGGATATCTAATGCTACCAGCACACACCATCTTTCGCCATTTACGCCATCCCTTCCAAGTCTGGTTTCATTTCCGTATGTAAGGACTTTTTCGATCGCAGCGGTTGTTGATCTATTTTTCCGGAACCCAAATTGGTTCTCTGCTAAGCTCCGTTCTCCCGTCATTTCCTCCTCCAACCGGGCTTTGATTAGTTGTCCGAAAAGTTTTGCTATTGTGTTTATTAAGCACAAGGGTCTATAGGAGGTAGGTTGGTCGAAAGGTTTTCCTGGTTTCAGAAGTAGAATCAGCCTAGCAATTTTCCAATTATCCGGGAATATCTGTTCTGTCATCAACCGGTTAATTGGGTTCAGTAAAAACTCCGGAGCCTGTTTCACAATTTCCACCAATACTTCTGCTGGCACACTATCAGGACCCGGTGCCTTCTTCGTTTTCATTTTCTTAGCCGCCTGTTTAATTTCCTCAATGGAAAATGGTTTTGGTGTATCTCCTGCCACTCTTGGATGTGTGTACCTCTTTGTCGGAAACATCTTGTCTACAACCTCCTTAACCTTACTTTTCTCCAATTTGGCTGGGCTTACAGAACCCTTGAAACAAGCTAACCCAAACTAACCAAGGCGAACCCAAACTAACTAAAGCTAACCCAAACTAACCAAAGCCAACCCAAACTAACCAAAGCTAACCCAAGCTAATCGAAATTGTTTCGCCTAGGCTTGCATGAACAAAGGCTTGTGCTTTGCGCAAACCTTTCTTCACGAAGGTGCGTAATAGCTTAATCGAGACGAAATTAACCGAAAGTAACTAAAGTTAGCCAAATCTAACCGAAATGATTTCGCCTAGGCTTGCGTGAAAAAGTCTTAATGAAAATTATCTGGCTGAGGCATGTACGAAGCAAATCCGTAGTTGCTAAAACGAGACGAAACTAACTAGGGTCGTAAGAAATCTCAGGGTAGTTTGGAGTAGATTTTAGGTCGGTCGGAGTAGCTTGGACTAGGTCGTAGGTAGCGCGGAGTAGCTTGGAGTAGGTCGTATGTTGCGCGGAGTGGCTCGGAGCAAGTCGTAACTAGCTCAAAGTAGATTGTAGGTAGCTCGGAGTAGCTTAAACTAGGTCGTAGGTAGCGCGGACTAGCTTGGAGTAAGTCGTAGGTAGCGCGAAGTGGCTCGTAAGTAGCGTGAAGTAGTTTGGAACAGGTCGTAAGTTTGTCACTAGGACTAGGTAGTAGCATTGTTTATATTTAATGGTCGTAGGTAGCTCGTATTGTAGTTCATAGTAGATGATAAAAACATATTTTCATGTAACTGGAAAAATAAAAATTATACATTTTGGCAGAAAATTTGTCGTGAATTTCTATTTAGAAAAGCTTCTTTTTTCAATATTTTCAAAAAAAATTCATATCAATAATTTTTTTAGGGTATTATGTTTAGAAAACTATTTAGAATGTAAAACAGAAACAAGTTTTCATGTAACTAATTTCAGTTAATATAGACTTGAAAAAATGAAAATAATGCATTTCCGCAGAATTTTTTTTACGATTTTTGTATTTAAGGAAGTTCAGCATTTTCTGCTAACAAAGAATTGATTGGAGTAGATTTCATTGCTTCGATGATTATTCTTAAAGCCTGATAATATTGTACTTTAACTAATCTTGCAATAATATTCTTGGGACTACAATTCAACAAAATAATTCCAAAATCTAAATGCGATCTTACCAATCCAGAATACATATATCATGATGTGCTCCCTACCAGACTCTACTGACTACCTTCATACAATTTATTTCTGAAAAGAAATTTTGAAGTGTTTGTTAGGTTAATATAATAGATATCTTCTAGTGCTTAGGGTGAGGCAACTGCCCCCTTTCCCCTCCCCCCTCCGTCTTGACGACCAATGAACTGACATCTGCCTCGATATATTATGATGTATTTGCTTTTTTAAGCTTATTTTAAATGTCACTCTAGGAAAAAGTAGAGATGTTTTGTCAATACTGGTTCTCGAGATGTGCTTAACAACAATTAGTATATACTAAGGTCTAAGGTTAATTATTATTGTCAGTTCCAAATTATTCAGCGGCAAACGACATCCACGATAATAGAATAATTTAATTTAAAATTACTGTCAAACTTTAAAATTAATGCGAATTTGGAGGCAAATAAGAGGACGGCGACGGTTTAAATTTATTCGAACAATGCGATGTGTCTCGACCGAAAAATTAGTATCATTGAAACATGACGACGAAATTACAAAAAGTTAATTGGGTTCGAAAGAGAAGCCATGAATAAAATTGAAATAGGTATCGTAGAAGAAAAAAGGCTGGCCTATAGAATGTCGGAGCGATAAAATGGGGAAACGAGGTATGATATTTGGAATAGAGTACCTCACGAATTATATAAATAAGAGGACAACTATTAATCCTGTAGCACAAGTGCTCGGTGTGTAGACGGTAAAAATTTCAAAAGCGTTAAGTTCGGAACTATAATTTAAAAATATATTTGATTAGCAAGAGTTCCAACAAATTTGAATACTGAAAATCTGATGTAATTCACTATATAATTCAGCAGAAAGCCAAAAATTACTCACTCCATAATGCATTAAGTGACGCCCTAAATAGCCAATGACCCGATCCGAAAGAATTTACGTGCGATCTCTTCACCGACGAACTCGTCGGTTCAAAGCAGTAGATACACGGTTCATAAACACGACTCTCCAAACACCTGAGCCGGGAACGACCTTGACATTGTGGTCTGAGATGTTACGTAAAGGTCTCAATTTCGGCATAGTATTTTTCGATCTATTATTGCGCAAGCCTTACTATGCCGTCGTCTTGTAACCACTATGTTTACTGTTCCTTTTACGTAAGCATTTTATCAGCCTATTTGATTCGGCTCGTGGAATAAATATTTTCATTCATTTATTATTAATTATTTCAGTCTTAGGAAATGATTCTCATTTTGTTGCTCTTTTTCATAAATTGCTATTAAAATCATAAATCTGTAAAAAATTAAAATGTGTTATTGCCAGTTTATTCGTCCCGCGTATAGGTATGACACGTGCAAATAAGCAATATTACTTTTCACGTTCTACATTGATTATTGTTTGTCATATGTCCGCTAACATCTTTTCTGCAGGCTAACCAATACCACAGATTCGTAAAAATTTATGTTTTACGATAATTGGATATTTAATATTTTTCGTTGTTTATTCATTACGCATTAGGTATGATGAAGCAAATAGACAATTTTTCTAAATAAGAATGCGGTATAAAAACTGTGGAATATTAGCCCTACCTAATACTTAAAAGCGGACGGATCACTAAGTCACCATCTCGCCAAAATTAATGAGTTTAAAGAGTCAAGTCACCTGTTTTCGATCACTTAATCAAATAAAAATCACAATAGTATCACAAACTCAAAAACAAAAAGAGAGAAAATATACATTTATTTATAAAGAACCAGGGCAGTTTGTAGATGCCCTTCCTCCGTTTCCATGGAAATCATTATTGCTCCGCCAATAAGTTGCCTTAAAAAACGGACGCTAGCGAATTGCCCTAAGTATTGCCACATAAATATATAAATTTATGTTGTGGTTTTATGATAATTGGACATTTAATTTAATATTTGTGGTTGTTTATTTCTAAATATTTAACTGATTATTATAATTTAACATGCATTGGGTATGATTATTGAAGTAGAAAAGTACCGCTAACTAAGAACTAATATCGGGTAACTGCTAAGCCGAATTGCTGAATTTGTTTATGTCTAGGCGATAGCGGTTTCATTTATATATCCGCGATATGGTATACCGCGTTATGGATATACATGTTTTCTTAGGAATATTATTTATTTGAATTTTAGGGGCAAACGTTTGTTGACAAATTTGTTGAGGGAGAATATCTTGGGTTGTTTTAAATTTGATAATTTCAAAACCTTATATGAGATTGAAACTCGGATTGATGGTCTGTCATAGACAGTGAACATAATGCTGCTTCTAATGGAACAACAGACAGGGTCCTTTCCATTTCATCAAATGAATCTATTTCTGATGAAGTGTTTTTTTTAGACAATCCAGATTCCAGTCAAGTAAACGTATAAAATTAAGTAATATGTCATGCCTTTTATTGAATATACAGGCTTTATGTAACAAGACGAATGAATTATTAGTATTTTTAGAGTATTCTAGTATGCCATCGATTTTGATGATATCTGAACACTAGTTAAGAGTTGGCGAACCCCTAAATATTACAGGCTATAGAATGGTTTCTTTATTTTGCAGGAGCAATTCAGTTGGGGGAGGTACAACAATATTTATACGGGAGGATTTGCAAGAAATGGGAAATTCTTGTGATGTAGCAATTTATAATTATTTACAGGTGGAAGGTGAATTTGAATTTTCATTAGTCTTTAATAAACTAGTTAACATCTATATTTTATGCATTTACAGACCTCCTCGGAGTAGAATTGAAGACTTTTTATATAGGCTGGAGAACTTGCTTTCTTTTTTACCAGTAAAAGCTAAATTATTGATAGCGGGTGACTTTAATAATAATTACCTTGATAAGACATCCATTCACACCCAAAACCTATCAGTTATATTTTAATTTAACAATGTTAGTAGAGGATCCAACCCGTATGAATTAATTACATTGGTACAAATTTTGGTGAGACTAACTTTAATAGTACAACGGTGGTACCTTCTGCATTATCGGACCATGAAGCTGTTTTATCTGAAATAAACTCAAGAACTTCAACTTCTAAAGTCATAACAAGTTGACAAATATATAGTAAAGCTAATTTTAGTAGTTTTAAAACAGACTGTAAGAAAATTGATTGGGCAGAAATTAAAAGGTCATCCAACCCTCTAAATGAATTTAATATAAAACTAGGTACACTGTTCCAAAAAATTTTCCTCTAAAAACTATGACTCAGATAAACCCACACCAGATGCGAAACCTCCCGCCTAACGCATGAAACAAGAATTCGTTTAAAGCTCCGCCTCCTTGGGATGGCCAGCCATCCCAAGAAATAGTCAGGGCAATAGTTAAATCTTTTTTAAGTCCAACTAATGTTATACAGTGTCCGCCAGAATATTGGATACGTATGGGAATTTTTTTTATTGTTATGATATGGAACTTTTGTTTTAACCAATCAATTCTGCATGTCTGACCATCTAAAAATGCATTTTAACATTGAAAATGTTTCTGTTTTCCTAGTATAGGGCCTGAAATCGTAAAAAAGTGCATGCTACATTTGCCACATTCATTACGTCATACGCGTGAGAGATCGTGTTAGTTTGTTTATTTAAACCTTAATTTGATTATAACGTATCGGAATCGGCTCAATGACAAAAAATAAATTGGAACTAACTGAAACTAACCGAAAGTTTATTGGACGACTAACCAAAACTAACGAAATGCACCAAAACGGGCTAAAAGGTACCGGAATAGGTTACAAAAATTAAAGTAAGTTAAAACTAATCAAAACGGACCGAATTTTGGCGACTAACCAAAACTAACCGAAAACATTAAATTTGATTATAAGGCATCGGAACTGGTTCAAATAACTAAAATAAATTGGAACTAACTGAAACTATGCGAAAGTCGATTGGACCACTAACCAAAACTAACCATAAGCGCCAAAACGGTCTAAAACCTATCGAAACAGGTTACAAAAATTAAAGTAAGTTAAAATGAACCAAAACGAACCGATTTTTGGCGACTAACGAAAACAAACCACAAACATTAAATTTGATTATAACGTATCGGAACCGGTTCAAGTGACTAAAATAATTTGAAACTAACTGAAAGTAACCGAAAGTTGATTGAATGACTAACCAAAACTAACCAAAGGTAACTAAAACACCAAAACGGGCTAAAACTTATCAAAACCGAATACAAATGTTTAGGTAGGTAAGTTAAAACTATCCCAAATTAACCGAATTTTGGCGACTAACCAACACTAACTAAAAACATTAAAATTGCTTATAACGTACCGGAACCGGTTCAAATGACTAAAATAAATTAAAACTAACTGAACTTTACCGAAAGTTGATTGAACGACTAACTAACCTAAAGCATCAAAATGGGCTAAAACGCATCGAAATAGATTAAAAATATTGAAGTAAGTTAAAACTAACCCAAATTAATCGAATTTTGGTGACTAACCAAAAACACTATAACGTATCGGAACTGGTTCAATTGGCTAAAATAAATTAAAACTAACTGATATTAGCCGAAAGTGTATTGAATGACTTACCAAAACTAACTAAAAGTAACGAAAAACACGAAAAAGGGTTAAACACATTAGAACAGATTCAAAATATTAAGGTGAGTTGAAACGATCTTAAATTCCAAATCCAAAAACATTAAAATTTGTAATAACGTATCGGAATCGCTTCAAATGACTAAAATAAATTATTAAAAGTAACTAACACTAATCGGAAGCTGATTGAATGACCAACCAAAACTAATCACAAGTAACCAAAAACCGGTTCCGATACGTTATAACCAATTTGAATGTGTTTGGTTAATTTTAGTTAGTCATCAAAATTCGGCTAATTTAAGTTAATTTCAACTTACTTTAATGTTTTTAATCTGTGTTGATATGTTTTTGCCCTTTTTGGTGCTTTTGGTTAGTTTTGATTAGTCGATCAATCAACTTTCCGTTAATCTCAGTTAGTTTTAATTTATTTTAGTCATTTGAACCGGCTTCTATATGTTATTACCAATTTTACTGTTTTTGGTTAGTTTTGGTTAGTCATTCAATCAACTTTCGGTTATTTTCAATTAGTTCCAATTTATTTTAATCATTTGAACCGGTTCCGATACGTTATAACCAGTTTAAATGTTTTTGGTCAATTTATGTTAGTCGCCAAACTTCGGTTTTTGGTGCCTTTGGATACGTTTGGTTAGTTTTGGTTAATCGTTCAATCAATTTTCGGTTGATTTCAGTTAGTTTTAATTTATTTTAGTTATTTGAACCAGTTCCGATACGTTATAACCAATTTTAATGTTTTTGGTTAGTTTAGGTTAGTCGCCAATATTCGGTTAATTTGGGTTAGTTTTAAATTACTTTAATATTTTGAATCTGTTCCGATACATTTTAGCCCGTTTTGGTGGTTTTATTTGCTTTTGGTTAGTTTGGGTTAGTCGTTCAATCAACTTTCGGTTAGTTTCAGTTAGTTCCAATATATTTTAGTTATTTGAACCGATTCCGATACCTTATGATCAAATTTAAGTTTAAATAAACAAACTAACACGATCTCTCATGCGTATGACGTCATATGGCAAATGTAGCATGCATTTTTTCACGATTTGAGGCACTATATTAAGATAACAGAAACATTTTCAATGTTAAAATAACCTTAAATCGGCATACATTAAAGCAATATTTCTATGACCGCCTGTTGGGAAAAAAAGAAAGTGAATGGCAATTGCAAATTAAAATTTTTCCTGAACCAGTCCCCCAGCAAAACACGTTTTTATTTAATTGGTGCAGACCAACTATTTTAATTTTGAAGAACAATTCTGTAATCATACCCAGATTATTTGGTGCAGGCCGCATATAACCGCCACATCAAGGTTAAAGTTGGCTGGCGAGGAATTTACCGATCTTTTGCATCTGGTGTGGGTTTATCTGGGACTATGAAACAAAAGAGAAAAAAAACATGGATAGCCAAAAGAATTAAAATATCCTCAAAAACCCTCAGATTCTTACATACTCTTAGAAAATATGATCCTTCAGAATTTGTAATAAATTTTTTTAATAAGTATAGATGTATATATAGAAAGGTTATTGGAAATGCCAAGATAATATTCTATAATAATAAAATAAGTCATGCTAAAAATAAGTTGAAAGAAATCTGGAACATAGTGAATGATTTAAAGGGAAGTCATAGTAAAAAGGGAATCCATGAGACTGAAATGGATCCAGATACTTTTAATAATTTCTATTGTTCAATTGCTGAAAAACTGGGGAAATATATTAGTAGTGATGTTGATCCAATGTCTTACTTAAAAAATATATCCTTAAGGGACTCTTTTTCCTTATACCACACCGATGTCAATGAAATTAAAACTATATTGAGTAAAATTAAGAACAAGAACTCTGCAGGAATTGATGACATTTCTTTGAAGTTATTTTGGAATCTTCCAGACTCAGTGCTTTCAGGATCTCTGAGCTAATAAATATTTCCTTTGACAGCGGAATTTCCCTGAGAGTTTGTGTACAGCATTGGTGAGACCAGAGTTTAAAGGTGGGGACTCTAATGATCCATCTTGTTTTCGACCCATTTCAATACTCCCAACTCTTTCAAAAATAGTGGAAAAAATTGTAAAAATTCGAATGTGTTCTTTCTTGGAAAGGCATAACTTGTTAAATAAAAACCAATTTGGCTTAAGGGATAAAACTAACACCAGTGACGCAATTTTTAATCTCTTAGAACAACTCTATTTGGGTCTGAATGAGGGACAGGTGGCTGCGGCAGTATTTTGTGATTTTTCCAAGGCATTCGATTTCGTGGATCGCGGAATATTGCTGCAGAAACTCTCTTATTATTGGGGAAGCGAAATAAAAGTCTTTTAGTCTTCCTCCACTTAATTTATTGAGCAATTTAGCTCAGGTAGCTCGACATGTTTCGAACATATAAATGTTCATCATCAGGAGAGATAAAAGAAACTACCCTTATTCAAGTGTTCATGTTAATACAATAACACGTAATACAATACACCCCAAAAGTATAATTCAAACCAACAGCCACAAATGAAAACCTACTCACCAGAGCTCGGGTCCGAAGACCACAGTAAGGAGGGCAAAAATTCAACCCTTAGGAGGAAAGTATCATCTTATCATCTAGAATTAAATGTAGGAGGAAGAAAAGAAGAAAATTCACTGAAAAAGAGAGATTAGTTAGATTGATTGCTAGAAATTTGTCATACCATTGTCTTACTTAAAATACATGTTACCCAAATTTAAACTAAATAGATATTGTGCCACATAGGGCTTTAATTATTTATTGTTCTTCCTTTTGGAGCTCATTTTGTCGATTTATAAGAATTTTTCTCAATGAAACCAGGCTTGTCACGTTGATGGCCACGAGTGAAAATTTAAGGTTAGGTTGACAGATGACAGAATGTCAAAAAAGGCAAGAATGACAAATGAAGTTCAAAGCAATCTTCCTCTTCTCTTCCCCGAGTCAACCAATGGTTGGTGTGTTGGAATCATGGGTGGGAATTAGGGCCCGAGCTCTAGGGCCCATGCACAGGCTTCTTTCACGGAGGGCAAAACAGCAAACCCTGAAGCATACATGTTCAAGCAGAGATGGCGTTACTGTGGCAAAAATACAGGTAAACCAAAAGTTCACAGACCAAGAAGGCATTCGCCAATTTATGGAGAATGGTCTTCCGATCCGGGCACACAAAAGGAACATTAGTTATTAATAGTAAAGTAGAACAATGCTTAAAGAACAGAACAATGCTTTAAAGAGGGCAGGTATGTTGAGAGAATCAGGAACCAAGATCCGTGTTCAAGATAGGTTTAAAGAGTTAAAAAAGTGAGTTGAAGAATGTTGAAGTTGGTCATTTACGCATCTAGGGTTGTTTGAGTTTGTAGCTTTATTAATTTCAAGAATTTCTAAAAGATCCAATTTGTTACCTTTATGACAGAAATGTAAAAATTTAGTATCTAAGGTGGAATCAAAATTGTGGTTGTTAACATAGATGTGTCTTGAAAAATTGGATTTTATGCTAGATGGGCAACGATTAAGGTTCCTTAATCTCTTATTATTGATTTAGGGTATGTGCTCGATATTGGCTTGAATCCTATTTGACAGATAGAAGACAAGTGGTTCGTGGTCATCACCGTGTGTCATCTATGCAGAGCATTAATTTTGCAGTTCCCCAAGGTTCAGTGCTTGGGCCATTACTGTTTCTCAATTTACATAAATGACCTAGCTCTGATCAGCATAAATGGAACTTTTACATTATTTGCTGAAGACACTACAATATTGTTGCTAGGAACAAATAACACTGCTTTAGGAGAAACAAATAATACTGATATGCAAATTGTTAAAGAATGGTGTGATGCAAACAAACTCACATTTAATATTGGAAAAACTAATATTGTCACATTTAAAGGGGTCATCTCAAATTCTTTATTGAATGGAGAATTTATCGAAAATAAAAACTACTCTAAATTCCTGGGTGTATTTATAGATTCTGGGTTAAAATTTGATGAACATATTGCTTCAGTAAGGAAAAAATTGGCTTCTGGTTGTTATGCCATCAGATTGGTTCAACAGGAACTTGATACAAAAACTGCAAAGATGATCTATTATGCTTTGTTAGAATCCCATTTAAGGTATGGCATTCAATGCTGGGATTTGCTAGCCTCTACCTCATTCAGTCAATTTTTGTCTTGCAGAAGAAAACTGTGAGATTTTTGTGTGGAGCAGGGTTTAGAGATCACTGTAGACCACTCTTTGTTCGGGAGGGAATACTTTATCCTGTATTTTTATTTTGTTGACAGCATGGTTAGTCCATAAGAAATGCAAAAGACATAATGGACCCACTACACTTCCATATGTAACAAGATTTAATTCTAATAGCTTAAGTCTTTGCATTCCTAGAACAACTCTGACCAAACACTCCATCCATAATATATGAAGGTATAAAGGTCTATAATCGTTTGCCCCTAGAATTTAAAACTATAAATTGTGATAAAAAATGTAGTCGATCAGTAAAAAAATTGTTAGTGGGTAAAGCATATACCTAGAAGAATTCTATAGAGATGTGTTTTGATTAGACTGTGATAAAAAAAAATCCGTTCTATATGTACTTTTTGCCAAATGAAAAAACCTGGACGGAAAGAATGCGGGCAAAAAATATCCTCGCATATTTAGATGCTGCCACATAATCCTAATTTATTTTCTGTCTAGTTTCCTATAGTGAATTTACATATTTAAATTGCCTACTTGAATTCTTAATTTTGTTATTTTCCTTAATACTGCTGTCTTCTATTATTTACTATTTTATTTACACAGGGAAATACGGAATACGCAATAAGTATACTATAATATTTATAATGTTTATATTTTATTCGCCTTCAAGCTATTTAAAATACGCGACAATAGGCAACAGTGCGACGTTTAGTTGATTTTTAGCGGGGAGGCAGTTTCGTGATTGGTCGCAGGATATATTAAATACACTTTGACCCTAGACCAACACCTAATTTTTTTTAGATATTTTAAAATTTCGGCAGCGACTTGCTTTAGCCATTGGCGTGGAAATTGCCGATGCCGAACTGTGTGGTTATTTATATTATTTGGTTTGTAGGGTCTGGTGATATATAGGTTTTGTCGATTTTGCAAATTCTCTTTTTTCACTAGAAAGGGGGTGTGCTATATAGTAGTTTAAGCCAAGAAAGTCGGAAGATCCGCTACATTTGAACCGAAAAAATGCCCTCAAAGTTCGAGTTTTGACACAAATTTTCAGCACCACTTCCCAAAAGCACTAGAAATTTAGACAAAACACATCCGAAAATCAATTGTCGGGTGAAAATATTAACTAGGATACATTTGCGTCGAACGAGAGATCTCCGTTTTGTTCCGGTCCTAATTTAAAGCGACTCATAGCCATAGCCCTATTAAACAAAATTAAATTTTACTTGTAAATATCCATCCTTCTTTTTACTGTCAACTGTTACAATAGCCAAAACAAAGATTTTTAAGAAGGCACACTGTTGTCAGACGTTTACTGTAGTTTCGTTAGCAAAATTCACTAGAAGAATGGTGCGCTATAAGCGCAGCTTATTCAGTACCAACTAGTCATCTTGCGGCGGCATCCTTTGATTTGGGAAAGTCAATAACCAAGTTTTGCAAATTTTAGAAGAGGGTCATGACTTAATATTGTTTTAAACGCCTGGGCATCTGAATAATACTTTTGACAATTCGTTTAATTTAAAATATGCTTTTTCTACTAACGTGCGTAAAGTACTCACTTTACGCACTCTCTAAGATTCGTAAAATAGGCTTTTTAATGTGCAGTGCGTAAAATAAGTTATTTTACGCCCTAGTGCGTAAAGTAAATCTGACATATTTTTTGACATTTGGGGCAATGTGTAAAATAATATATTTTACGCACTAGTGTGTAGAATAATTTATTTTACGCACTTGTGCGTAAAGTAATTTATTAATATTTTTGTTTTTTCATATATTTTCGGCAGTAGAAAAAATTTTGTATGCTACTTATGTGTAAAGTACCCTTTTTTTTATTCAATTTCAATTAAATTTTTTTATCAATATTCCCATTCATAAAAAAAGGTTCACTTTACACACTTGTTGCATAAATAACTATTTTATCGTCTAAAATCAGTTTAGAAACGATTTTAAAACGCACAATTGTAAAAAAATCCGAAATTTCCGAACCTCTCAGGGCGATAGCTGAGGCTTCGCCCGAATTTGTCATGTATTTTGAAGCAAAAATTCATTTTAAATTCAACTGTGGAACTGAACTGCTCAGGGCGCAGTGCCCGACACTCCAACTTTCCGATTTCGATAGAGTTGACTAGCTGGTAGTGAATAAGCTGTGCTATAAGTGCCTCTACTCTTTTTTAGGCGAATGATTTTTTTATTGCAGTAGCACATCCTATATTGCTCGACGAGCGGTGTGTGTGCGAAGATGTTGATTGACACGGTTCTTGAATAGTTAGTTTGGGGAACAGATGTCCTGGGAGCATATTCGCATGTAACAGGCAAGATGTCCATTCGGCAATGCCGATCATTTCTTCATATGTACCGTGCACGATAGCATTTAGTCAGATATCGTGACTGTTACATAGAATCAACAAATAAGTCTTCAATTATTTTAACATCTAATGCATGGCCCTCCGCTCGCTTCGCTCGCTACGGGGGCTCAACAAACGGAAAATAACCAAGTGCTAACCAAAACTAACCCAAAATAAAAAAAGGTAAATAAAAATTTTGGGTTAGTTTTGGTTAGCACCTGGTTAGTTTCTATTGGTTGAGCCCCCGTATAGGGAGCGAAGCGAGCGGAGGGCCATGTATGAAGTGTTTAAATAATTGAAGACTTATTTGTTGATTCTATGTAACAGTCACGACATCCGACTAAATGTTATCGTGCACGTCACATATGAGGAAACGTTCGGCATAGTTGAATGGACATCTCGCTTGTTACATCCGAATATGCGTCCCGGGAGTGAGTTCCACAGTGTTGCAGTGCGCCAGACAAAGGAGTTTGTAAAGCGATGTTCTAGGTGTTTTCAGTTGTACGACGAACCGATGCGCTCTTGCCGTCTATCGTGACTGTCTGACAGGCGTTGTCAGGGCCAAATCCTGGGAACATCTGCCGTAAAAGTATCTGTAAAACAGGGATTTCTCGGTCACATGTTTGCGGTGTTTCAGACTATCCAGATTCCGGGTCAATTCCGGGTCGCCGACGAGACGCACAACTCTCTTCTGAACGGAATCCAGTAGCTTCAGGGTGTGCTCTGGCGTGGCACCCCAGATGTGTGAGCAATATTCTAAGCACGGTCTTATTTGCGCTTTGTAAAGCAAGAGCAACTGCTGCGGTGTATAAATTTTTTGTTGCGAAATAGCGTACCAAGCTTCTGGGAGGCTGATTTTGCGACGTTAGCAACGTGGTCATGTCAGGACATATTGCTCTTCACCGAGACCCCCAGTAGTCGGATTGAATGAAGATGAAGGGATGGTCGATCCTGCCATAATGATATCATTGCCCGCCGTATGGTAAACGTGGCTGCTTGGATGATTGTTCAATGTGCATTTGCATTAATTCATCGGAATAAAAGAGACACTCATTGGATTACACTATTCCTTTGTATGTATATATTCGTCAAATATTTCACTCCATACATGGCCCTCCGCTCGCTCCGGGGGCGTAACCAAATAAACCTAATCCAAACTAACCCAAGACATTCCCAAATGAGGACAAACAAACTAAAAAATATTTGCATTTTCGACTGACAAATTTCAATTTTTTTTTATTTCCGGCATGCCTTGGGTTAGTTTGGGTTAGTTTTGTTTGGTTGCGCCCCCGAAGCGAGCGGAGGGTTATGCGTGAAGTGGTATATTAAATATACTTAAATAGTAAACAACACTGTTATTCCCCATAAGAAAATGTGTAACTTTTGGAAACACTGTGCCAGGCCCCCGGTGTCGGTTACTAAAATTTTATTATTTTCACGTTACAATTTCAATATTTTCACATTACACCTGGAAAAGTCGTAGTGGAAGTTTGCCCTTCCATGGCAATTTAGGCTCAAAACGCGGATATTTTTTCGGCTCAAATGTGGCGAATTCTCCGATTTTTTGGCTTAAGCTACTCTATAGGACACCCCTTTTCTAGCGAAAAAAAAGTAAATTTATAAAATCGACACAACCTATATATCATCAGAACCTTAATTTGATGATAACTTTGAAGATTTTTAACCTTTCTTACATTTTTCTTGCATTTGGTGATTATTATACGCGGTTAACTAATTTTTATATATTTCGGATAACTCTCTTAACTGAACTCTCTAAATTAAAATTTTTATTACATAACAATTCCGAACGTTCTATAAAGAGCGTTTTGGAACATACTTGCTTCAATATTGCCTAACTTTTAATACAAAAATTGAATGCTAGAGAATTTATATGAATTAGCTACGATAAACCGTTTTTTTCCAAATTAAGCGACGTCATCAATGACGTAAATACAAAACCTTCGGGAAACGAACTCTACTTATTACTACAACATATTTATGTAATACATACAACAAATAATATCATAGAATACTATCCTTATTAAAAAAATGAGATATTATTATATGACATATTTTGTACTATAAGACTGTAATATAAAAAAAACTGTAATTAATTTTAACGTCTTAAACTAATCAATATTATCAATAATAATATGGTAAGAATAACCTCGTGCGCCTATGGGAAGGCAAGATTTTTTACGTGCTAGTCCTCTACCCCCTTCAGTCGTTGTTAAGGTTCACTCGCTTGGCGCACTATATGTACCTGTCCATTTTATTATTTTCTAGAATTTTAACCGACAGTTGTTTAATTTTTGTTGATATTTTATTTTGGAAAAATTATGTATTTTAACTTGTGATAAAAAATAATGCCTAGGTGTTGATGTATTTTTTTTCCAGCTTTGTAAATGAGAATATAGCATTCTTTATACAATAAAGCATTTTTTGAATTTGAATTTGAATTACTCAAGTGTTTTGAGTACATTATATTTATCTCTAGATTTAGTCTTTCACAAGCCCGGGTTTTGTAAGCATTAATTTTTAGTTCATAATAAAGTTGTTTTTACGTTAGTTCGTTATAATTTCTTCAGTACAACCCTTTTAAAATCTCAATATAAATAATGTTTTTATGTCTATCTCGTTTCTGCTTTGGATCCGCCTCTGTTCATTTTGGATATTCATACGATATTAGTTGCTTGCCTAATTAAAGATTGAGTTGCTATACTATTTAATTTTTTTCTGTCTATGTTGGATGTTCACACTGTTTTAATGGATATTCGGAAGAAGTACAAGTCAATAATTGCTCGCTTCTTTTATTTATTAGTTTTTTTTTACTAATTTATTTATTAGCAACTACTGAGTGGTAGCAATTTTTGACACTCATTTTTGGTCTATTTTTTATACAAATTAAGGGTCTTTCGACACGCAGAGTCGTTGCTTTTTTAGGGAGTGACCATTGGTATTGATTCGTCCAATTAAACGGATAGGTATGCTATTTTTCGGTCCGGTCTGCATGCGAGATTTAGGCTGGGTTTACTTTACCGCCGGAAACGTCCGCGATAATTAACCGAATCCCCGATTGCGCGCTAATTGTGGATATGGCTAATGTTATGAACGTTATTATTGAAGAAACTCAAGCAATAAATCTAATTTTATTAGTCACTTAATATGGAACAAAAACGAGCAATAACAATTTTTCACCGTTTGCTAAATAAGTAGGTACGTACGTAGGTAGATATTGTTTCCAGTAAAAACCGATAGTTAGAGCTATTTTCGTTTCTACCATCCCAAGGCTACGACTAATTCGCACTACTTAACAAATTTAATATTTTTATGCATTTTATTTCCATTGTTATCTTCCCGCGAGGTAATTTCCCTTAATATCCTATTTTAGTGCAAAACACATTCAACTGGAATAAAGCATGGGCTGGCCGATCAATATGTTTTTATGATCTTTGCCCGAATTTATTGGCAATTAATTAATTATTAATACAGTGTGAAAATCTAACATGGACAGAGCCGGATCTAGAAAAAAATATTATCCATTATCTACAGAGGCGGGTTCAGAGAGGAAAAAATAATAATAATACTAACTGAGGCCTTGATAAATTTTTCCAGTGGCGTGTTTGATAATAATACTCTTGCGTGGTATGCTTCTGTTTCTATTTCCAAGCCGGACAAATACATTATACAATAATTAAACAAATTATTTTCCGAAAAAACACTTAAGTCGATTCAATTACGCTCTACGGATAACACATTTAAAATATAATCGTGCGAATTTAAAGCGCCCAAGGTTAGAAAAAAAAAAACGCAAATACGATGATTTATATAATTTATAATTAAATAAGTATCGGAGTAAATCCACATTAATTTTATGTAATCGGTATTGAATTAATGATTTAGCGGCAAAGCTGCGGTTTTGGTCGCAAAATCGATGTTAGCTCACCTCGTTGTGTGTAGGAATACCATTATTTATTATTATTTTAGCAAATTCGTTTTTAATATAAACATTTTTCAAAGTCAAAGTCAAGTATGCTTTATTGTCACAGAAAAAAATCAAATAAACTTTATGGACAAAGCGAATTAAATAAATAAACTAACCATAGTAGACCAAATATAAAACAAAACATAATACCTATATACAATAATATATACAATAAAAATAGAACAAGCAATTTATCAAAAAACTATATTACAGAACATCATAAGCAGTTAAACCAAATCCACGGGAAGTGCACAAAACATAGGGTAAAGAAACTCAGTGTTATGTTTTTGTTGTTTGTTGGAAGAAGTTAAGTTTGCCTTGCCGTATGCTTTCGACCGCAAGAATTATTCAGGAGCCCCAGAGTGTTGTTACCCCCCCCCCCCCATAACACGATAAGGGTTCCAGCAGCTAGAGCTCTGATGCTTAACGCAAGTAAATTTAAAGGAACTGTAAATACCGAAAGGTATGCAAATCAGGATAATAATAATTCATCTTCCACTAATAAAAGCCATAAAATAACAAGTTTACAAAGAGCAAAGTTCGAACATATTTTTCGAGCCGCTTCTGTATGCAGACGTTCCAAATGGCCAACAATAATAAAACAGTCGAAAGGCAATAATCATGCAAAATAATGGCCATTCGACTTCCATTACAATGATACGTAGGCGTTTAATGACTTTTCTTTATTTCTTTTTATTGTATTTATTAATTCGATAAACCATGGCAGTGTCTAATAATTAGTTTGTGATAATGGGCATTGTCAGAGGCGGGTTAGGTTGGGTTATGCTGCAGCGTTTAAATCAAAATTAAATAAGCAAAACTAAAACATTAAATTTCATTACGATGCGGACACGTTTTCGAATAAATCTCGGTTAATTTATTGCCGTGTCACCGCAACGAATTAGAGCAATAATAAATGTATCAAATCTTTGTTTAAAAAGGTTTTTATCGCCACAACATATTATTTACATACTCTCGAACCAGTGATTTTTCGCAATGTTATTTAGATCGCGATTCGGTTGCAAAATACTCGACTTGTTTGATCTGTATAAATTTGAATATCATTCATCATATAAAACGATTTTTTTGGTTGTTATCGTTAATTTATTCTGTGCGATCTTTTATAGTATAATGAGGTATCTAACATTGAAAGCCCAGTTCAGACCAAGCCCGTAGTTTAGTCGCTGCGTCTGAATATAAGTACATAATTTAGTACTTGACCTGTCTGACTCTAAACACAACGACTTTTCAATGATATAGTTTAGTAGATAGAAGTCTAATCTATTTTGTGATGAATACCACTAGACTTGTCTAGTTGTGGCAGCGTTTAGTTCCAATAATCAGTTTAGCTTTATTCAGCAATATATCAAATAACTACCCCGACATTCTGGGTGCAAAAAATACTGTTTTGAATCTTCTAGAACTAATTCTTTTTAAAGACAAGCTCATTTCTTCTACCGATCCAAAATTTTACCCATATCCGTCGAGGCCGTTGCGTTTGTTAATAAGAACTTGCAAGATCGATCGCAACTACCTTTTCTGGTTCTTCTTCTGTTAATGCCTATCCGTTACCAGATGTTGGCGATGTTGTTTACATGTGACATGAAATTGCTCTTTGGTTTAATTGTTTTTTAGATATTAGTACCTCGTTTTAATTGCTTATTTAAATATTGAAGTGATAATTTTTCACTCAATTTCTGGTATCAAATTTTATCCACTAGTAATCAAGTTTTCAAGTTTGCCGATCCCTAACCTCAAAATGGTTGAATCTTGTAGTGAATGTAATGGTGAGATTTTGATCAACGAAATAGTGTTATCTGATAGTTACAGTCGCCCTATTCACAAAAAGGTTTGTTCCGGCCTAAATACACCCGAAATTAAAGTGATGGAACTAAAAGGAACTCGTCAGCTAAAATTTGTCTGTAAGGACTGCCAGAAGAGCCTTCAACAGGTTCCAGTTCTTATTAAGCCAGTGGAGGAGCTTCGTCGTGAAGTGGAGGTCATCAAGGAAGTCCCTCCCAAGCCCAATCCAACTTGACCCTTCATTTCAGGCTCTGGGGATGGGACTGTCCCGTTGTTTACAATGTTCCAGAGGGAGATGACGTAGTGGAGGCAAACAACATTTTCAGAATTTTGTCTGATCAGCCTCCAAAAGTATTGGGATGTACCAGAATGGGTAGGTCAAATAAGAACAATAATCGAACATTGAGAGTGATTCTGGAATCTCCTAATGCTGCACAAAACCTTATCAAGGCAGGCTATAAACTAAAAGGAAAACATATTTTTGTGAACATGGATCTTACAGTTAATCAGAGGGAATGGAAAAGAAGCTGTCGGCTGAATTGAAGAACTGTAGGGACAAGGGTGAAAATGTGTTCATCAAATATAGGAATGGTATTCCTCAAATTGTGCAGAAAAAAACTAGTTTCTGGGCCTTGTTCTTCATTAATTGTTAGGAAAGGAGAAACAGGGGTCTTTTACCAAAATGTTAGAGGGATTCGAACTAAACTTTCTTTATTGCGGGACAACATCATTGCAAATTGTTATCATGTTGTTGTTCTTACGGAAACATGGCTGAGTGCGGATATATGTGATGCCGAGCTTGGGTTTTTTGATTATGTATAATGGTTACCGATGTGATAGAGGGACAAGAACAAGTACAGCCAATAGGGGATGGTGGGGTATTGATTGCTGTTTTGAAATCAATTAGCAGTGCACTGATATCTGACCCTACAGATGTTGAACATGTTTTTATTAAAGTGGGATCTATGTCTAAATCTTTAATTATAGGGACAATACTTTCCACCAGCTTCACCAAGGGAAAGTATGAGAGCTTCAGTTCTAGTGTCGAGTCTGTTGTGGAGAAAGCTGGGATGCCGTTATGTATTTTGGGAGATTTTAATATGCCTAAGTGCCAGTGGACTTTAGAGGATTATTGCTCGGTTGCTTCTCTATCCCAGGATGCCCATCCCCATGAAGTTCGAGTTGCTCTGACTGTTGGTGATATGTGTGCCTTTCACAATCTGTTCCTCATTATATTGTTTCAATGGCGACTATTGTGAATTTCGCATGAATTTGGACGAACACTGGACCTTGTGTTAGAACGATCCGTTGGTACCTATGGACGATCATCATCCCCCTACTCATTCGGATAAAAGGGTCAGATTGCCATGGAAGCTTTAATGGACCATTTGGTGACGAGTTTTACTATGATTTAAAGGGTTTGAATGTTCCTTTCTTAGATTATTATTTTGGTTTGGTAGACTGGGGCAGTTTATTACTGCTCCATTCGCCTGATCCTATGACTGAAATTTTTTATAACATTAAATACTTTATTATTGATATTACTGTTCTTAAAAAAAAAGTTTCTAAACATAAATTTCCTAAGTGGTTCACCCCTCAATTGCAACAACTCATTATTGCTAAAAAACGGGCTCACAGGATTTTTAAGAATACTGGTAGGTACTTGGACTACTTAAATTTTTGCAGACCTCGAATTGAATGCAAGAATCTATCGAGACATTATTATAGAGAATATGCGGCCTTGTCTGAGTCCTCCTTGCTGATTAGTGGAAACATCCGGCAGGTCTGGGAGTTTGTGAATTCTAGGCGTAGAGCTGAAAGCTTCCCTTCAATTATGTTCTATGGTGGGGAATACTGTAATTTGGGTCCTGAACCTCCTGACCTTTTCGCTGAATATTTTAAGTCTGTATATGGTGGTGCCACTGGCTTGAATGGAACTAGGGAGATATCTCTTAGCCAGATTTCTCTTACTGAACTCAATATTCCGATTTCTGTAATATTTGACGAAATCATGAAGCTGAAAGCTTATAAGGGGCATGGTCCTGACGGAATTGCTCCTGCTTTCTTGCAGTGTTGCAGTTTTATGATTTCGCAACCTCTGCATATTATTTTCAATACGTCTCTATCAACTGGTTTGTTTCCTGAATCTTGGAAGGTCAGCTACTTGACCCCTATAGACAAATCTGGAAACAGGGAGGATATTGTGAATTATAGGCCAGTATGTAATCTTAGCACCATTCCAAAACTGTTTGAAAAGATTGTCACTGCAACTTTGTCAGACGTATTATCTCCCACTATCATGCAGGAGCAGTATGGGTTTCTTAATAGGAAGTCCACTGAACTTAATTTCCTTACCTATACAAACTTTCTTTGGGGAGTCTTTGATAATTCCGGTGAGGTCCATGCTATCTATACCGATTTTTCTAAGGCCTTCGATAAGATAAATCATGCTGTCCTGATTCAAAAGTTGGAAGCCGTTGGTGTTGGTGGCAGTGTGCTGCTATGGATTGAAAGCTACCTCAGGGACCGAACTCAGATTGTGAGGGTGCACAACTTTAAATCTAAAGAGATCACTGTGCCTTCAGGGGTTCCCCAATGATCCCACTTGGGTTCTCTTTTATTTAATGTGTTCATTAACGACATATCTAGGTGTTTTGTTCATTCCAAATTTCTGTGTTTTGCTGATGATCTTAAGTGCTTTCTGCCGGTATCATCTGTCGAGGATTGCCTCACTGCAGGCTGACTTGGAGAGGCTGACATCAAAATCTCATTTTCTCTGCTTCTGAAGGAAGAAAACTAATACGTTTTTTAGCTATATCATCAACAACTCTCCATTGACTAAAGTGCCTGGGAGTTAGAATTGACTCCTCACTATCATTTACAGAACACACTGATAAAACCATAACCAAGGCTCTTAAGATGGTGGGATTTGTGAAACGCTGTACTTCTGATTTTAATAATGCATCATCTCTGAGACAAATATTCTGTTCCCTGATTAGGCCTATCATTGAGTTACTGTTCCTCTGTATGGAATCCTGCTTATACTTCTCATGTCCACAGAATTGAACATATACAAAGAAAGTTTTTGCGCTACATGGCCTTCAAGTCAAATATTATGCCTCTAGATGGTTTCAGGTATAGCTTTGAAATTCTTCATAAACACTTTTCTCTGCCCACCTTGAAGACTAGAAGGGATGAAGCTGACCTTAAGATATTTTTTAGGATTATTAATTCATTGGTTGATTGTCCTTCCCTTTTGGCTTCCATATGACTGGCTGTTCCATCAAGGCAAACACGAAATATACAAACTTTTAACCAACCTTATAGACGTACTAATTTAGGTTTACAGTCTTTCATTTCAAGGGCCACTAAGTTGGCTAATTCACTGGGTGGTGACATAGGTTTGTTTGGTATGTCCTACAGTTCTTTTGTGAGTTCTGTGAAGAATTTTATTTTTCTTCTTCTTCTTCTTCTTTTAGCTCTACAACCCAGGGTGTGTCTTGGCTAACTGCACTACTTGTTTCCATCTCGACACGGTCCTCCATTAAAAGCGGATCGAATGGTATATCCATCGCTGACAGGTCTGCTTTGATGTTGTCCCTCCATCGCATACGTGGTCTTTCTGGAAGCCGCTTTCCTGTTCGCACTTCTTCCCAGACCAGTTTAACCAGGCTGTCATTTGGGAGTATGTGCACATGACCCGCCCATCTGAGGCGCTGGAACTTTATTTCTTGTACGATATCGGTGTCGTTGTAAATTGCTTTTATTTCACCGCTCGTTTTGATGCGGTATTGGTTTGTACTCGGGGTCAAAGGACGGACCAAAAATTTTCCTTAACACCTTCCGCTCAAATCGTCTGAGCTTTTGTTCATTGGCTTCTGTCATAGGTCATGTCTCACATCCATATGTGAGTACCGGTCTAATGACTGTTTTGTATGTTTTAATCTTGAATGCTCTTGTCAGGGATTTTGACTTGAATAGGTTATTTAAGGAATACATACATCTGTTGGCTGACTGTATTCTTCCCTTTATCTCCTTCGTGATATCGTTGTCTTCAGTGATCGTTGCCCCTAGGCATTTAAAACGGTTTACTCTTTCGAAAGTGTAGGTATCTATTGTTACGTTTTGTCCTATTCTATATCTCCGTGTAGGTCTATTTATGCATAGATATTTTGTATTTTCTTCATTTACTTTTAGTCCCATTTTACTGGTTTCTGTTTCTATTTTATTAAATATTTCCTTTACTGTTGTTACTGAGTTTCCGATCAGATCAATATCATCTGCGTATGCTAGCTTTAACTTAGGTCTTCTGCCTGACAGGAGTTCTGTCTGGGCCTGTGCCGCTTTGACCGCCTTTTCTAGAATGATCTTGAATAGAAGGGATGATAGGGCATTTCCTTGTTTAAGGCCACTATGCACTTTAAAAGGCTCTGATAGTTTGTTGTCTATTCTTACTCTAGATATTCCGCCATTCACACAAGTTTTGACCAGTTTGATAAGTTTTATGACTATTGACAGTTCTGACATTGCTTTCCATAATTTATCTCTTTTAGCGCTGTCATAAGCATATCGAAAGTCGATGAAAAGGTTATGTACGACTTTATTGAATTCCCATCCCTTTTCTAGTAGTTGTTGTAGCGTGAAAATCTGATCGACTGTGGACTTATTTTTCCTGACACCTGCATGATATTCTCCTATAAATGCTTCAACGAAATGCGTTAGTCTATTTAAAAGGATATTCGATAGAACTTCATAGGAGGTATTGAAGTCTGCGGTTCGATAGATATCCTCTGCAGGACTTTCTTCATGAGCAGCATTGAGTAGATTATTGAAGTATTCTTTCCACGCTTTAAGTAGTTTAGCCTTGTCTACTATTAGGTCTTCATTTTCTTTTTTTTTTCAATATGCTTATTGAATTGGGTCTGAAACCTTTCTTGTCGTTTGCTATTGTCTTGAAAAACTCTCTGGTGTTTGATCCCAGCTGATTCCACACTTGTCCAATAGCGGTAACAAATATTCTCACAAGTGAAATCGGGTCAGAAAAGATCGCCCCATCTCTGTCCAACACATTATCTCTTATGGGAAAAATCTAGATTTGTTGATTTATTGCTAAGTGTAATATATCGTTGGTTTTGGGAGACCAAAGGCTTCTAAAAAATTAAATAAAAAATTCAGGTCTGTATTTAAAAAAATGAAGTTGATGATGGAGGCCCGGACATGAAACGTTAGATTTAAAATCTGATTCTGCCATCTTATAAAGGAAAACAAGTGGCAATAATAATGTTAAATTTATGTTATATTATCTTCTCAAATAAAGTCAGGAAAAAATAAAAATAAAACACTTTTTTTTTCGTTTTTTACTGATATCTGCGGAAGTAGTCGGAATTTTCTAAATTTCTCAACGGCATATCAATGACCCTTAAATTGCGCAACTTTGTCCCCATTTAACATGATGGTTTTCGAGATCTTAATGGTAAGAAGCGAATTTGTTTCACCCTGTATTTGTGAAAAATGTTGAAAATAAAAGTATATTTAATGAAATTCAAAAAATGTTTTATTCTAGAGGTCTTCGACGACTTAATAAATTAATAAAATTCGAGGTACCTACGTACGGCAAAGTTCAAGCTATGCGTGCAACCTCTATTATACCAAATCTATAATAACAATTTAATTTTTCAATAAGCATTCATGCGACAGTACCGGCTGTGCGGTACTTCCGTTCGGTGGCAGTGACATTGCCATATGAGTGGAAAAAAATCCGATTTAAAAGAACCCAAGTTAATTGCCAAGGCCGATCGACGATTAAAAATGGCCATAACTCTATAGCGTTATGGTATGTTATGTGGTACCATATGAGGAGGTCGTACTGTTTACAGTAATTGTAATGTCACATCGAATTAAAATAGAATTAGGTATAATTAATAATTTTTTTTCAAAGTTTTTTTAAAAAGTTGTCATCTGATGAAGGAATGACGCGACGTGATATTTTTTCCATCTTTTTTAGTTTGAGCTGTATTTATTGAAATATAAAAAACTTCTTTTTATGTATATACAAACTTCACTAATCTTCTTTTCCTAAATTAAAAAACATATATATTTATCTGAAGTATTATTTATAAACTCTCTATATTTGAGATAAGATATCATCTATCTGATTATAAATGGACGGTTCATTAATTGTTGGTCGAAAATATAAATTATAAAAAAAACGTATAAATCAAATCCTATTAGTTATAGGTATTACATAAGAGTTCAAAGAACCTTGAGATTATATACGGCCATAAAACATGTCCTAAAGTTGTTTCCGATATTTATGGCCAATTAATGCAAAGGCATTATGAGAGATGCTAAAGCATAAAGCACTGATTTTATTAAATTTTTATTTTACTTTATTTTTCTCATCGCAGATCGCTGATATTAAATTTTAATAATCATGTATTGACTAGTATGTAAATACACACATATAATTATGTACTTCATTGTATTAATTACTGTCTAGGGGCCTCCGAGGGCCTTGTCGATATTAAGTCCCCAGTCCGGACGACTTAACAGTGGATTTTTATTAGAAAGACCACATTTAAAAAAACAAAATTGAGGAAAATTTATTATATAAGCAAAAAAAAATTAGTTCCCATAAAAATCATCTAAACATCGAAACTCGATGGTGTCTATCGAATTTAAGAAATATTAATGCGGCGTTGCCGGATTATGCTTAATAAGTAACATTTTAGTAATTATCCGAAAATTATTAGAATAAATAAAACACACGTTCTCATTGAGATGATAAACCATAACTAACTTTATTTTAAGCATATATCGATCTACATTCAGGTGACGCGACATACACATAAGAGACTAAACATTCAGTGTTTATCAGAGTTCCACGAATAATGCAGTGGAAGGCGCAGTATACAGTTTCGTCCTATGTTTATTATTATTTTTTAAAGATTAGTGATATTTCAACACCCCCACTCAATAACTTTAAAAAATACCTAAAAACTTCAAAAATGTGTTGTGCTTTTCAATACATAAACTTTTTGTTAATACATCCGCAGGCATTTCATGTGTCGGCATATAGCTAACTTTAATTTGCTTATTAGAAATCGCTTCTCTTACAAAATGATGCCGCACGTCAATGTGCTTAGAGCGTTTTTGATAAACAGGATTTAATGATAAATTTAAAGCACTTTGATTATCATTAAAAAGTTGGATTAGTTGCATTTCTCCAGTTAATTGGAATATCAGATTGCGCAAATATATAGCTTCTTTGGCAGCTTCCGATAACGCCATATATTCAGCCTCTGTGCTAGATAATGCAACTGTCTTTTGTTTGACACTGGCAAAAGAAACCACAGAACCGCACATTTTAAAAGCATAACCAGTATAAGATTTTCTATCTGGTGAATTATTGCCCCAATCGGCGTCAACATAACCTACAAGTTCTGTTTCTTCATTTGAAAACCTCAAACAATAACTTTTGGTACCTTTAAGATAGCGCAATATTCTTTTGGCATATTTCCAATGAGTTTCATTGTGACTCGTGTTAAATTGGCTTAAATAACTCACACCAAAAGCAATATCAGGCCTCGTTAGTACCGCCAAATACATCAAACTACCTAAAAGCTGTTGGTAAGGAATATCAGACACGTTTTCATCCGTTTTTTCAATACTTAACTTTACTTCTAACGGAGTTTTGACAGGTTTGCAATCTGTCATCTCAAAACGGCTTAGCAATTGATCAATGTATTTCTCTTGACTCAAAGAAATAATCTGATTTTCCTTATCAATTTGGATTTCCATCCCTAAAATTTGCCTAGCTTGCCCTAAGTCCTTGATTTTGAATTTTTTCCTTAACTCCTTTTTCAAAAATTCTGTTTCACGCTCACAATTTGAAAATACAGAAAAATCATCTACATAAAGAGCTACAATTGTCAAAGATTTGTCAACATTTCTTTTTGTAAATAAACATGGCTCTAAATCTGACTTTTTATAGCCTAAATCTAATAAAACACTATTTACCCTGTCATTCCAGGCTCGTGACGCCTGTTTAAGCCCGTAATTAGCCCTATTTAACTTTAAAACCTTATTGTCACTAACATTGTTTTGTACATACCCCTCAGGTATTTTCATGAATATCTGTTCCTTCAAATATCCATTTAAGAACGCAGTCTTAACATCTAAATGTGTGATATCTAGATTCATCTTTAGCGATAACGCAATTAAAAATCTCAATGTCGAATGCCGCACAACTGGTGAAAAAGTTTCCTCATAATCAACACCTTGCTCTTGCGTGAAACCTCTCGCAACAAGACGCGCACGATATGTCACTTCAGTCGCACTATTGACTTTTCTTTTAAATACCCACTTGTTGTCCACTACCCTGGCACCTTTAGGTAAATCCATTAACTTCCAGGCCTCATTCTCCTCAAATGACTCCAGTTCTTCTTTCATGGCTGTTTTCCAACATTCAGCATCCGGCCTAGCTAAAACCTCCTTAACATTTGTCGGATTCTCGAAATCTGTCACACTGAAGTATGACACATTTTCACCATATTTCACCACAGATTTAGAAAGTCTATTTGATCGTCTTAAATTTTGCTCTGGATCATCCTTCTGAATCATACCCAAATGTTTCTTGTCAGGATTATAATCTTCATCACTATCACCATTCTGAGAATATTCTGACTCACTCTCACTCACGAAGATGTGAAGGAACTCCTCTTGCTCTTCATGATCCCCCACTGAATTTAAAACCTCTGTTTGAGTTTCACTCTCTTTATTTTGAGTTTTGTCTAAGCAAATTATCACCTCTCTATTATTTTTGTTTTCTTCTATGATAATGACATCACGTGACACTATTACGTCTTTCTTGTCTGCATCATAAAGTCGGTAGCCCTTAGTGGTGTCACTAAATCCCACAAGAATCATCTTTTTGGATTTTTTATCCCACTTTAGTATTCTCTGTTTTGGTACATGCACCATCGCAGTGCTGCCAAATATCCTTATATGACTCACATCAGGAACTTTTCCAGACCAAACTTCTATAGGTGTTTTTCCTTCTAATCCAGAAACAACACTTCTGTTTCTTAAGTATACCGAAGTGTTTATCGCTTCTGCCCAAAAACATTTTTCCAGTCCTACATCAAATAACAAGCATCTCCCTTTTTCCACCAATGTCCTATTCATGCACTCAGCATTGCCATTTGGCTCAGGTGTGTAGCTATTTGTGGTTTGGTGAACAATGCCAAATCTCTTGAGCATGCTTTTCACTTCCAATCCACAAAACTCACCACCGTTGTCAGATCTAACAATTTTAATTTTTCTTTCTATTTGATTTTCTGCCATATTTTTAAACTCTATAAAGTGTTTTAGAGCCTCATCTTTTGTATTACAAAAATATACAAAAGACATTCTGCTGTGGTCGTCTTCCAACACCAAAAAAAAAATGGCACCTCCCAGAAATTTTACCTCCATCGGTCCACACAAATCTGCATGAATTAGGTCTAACAAATTTTCAGCTCTCGAACCCTTTTTCGGAAAAGGTTTTCGTGTTTGTTTGCCTTCGTTGCATGTTACACAATTATACTTGTCTATTCTTATTTCTCCTTGAAAATTTAAGCCTGTGACAGCCCCATTTTTCATTTTTGATAAATCCTTGCTATTTAAGTGACCAAATCTTCGATGCCATGTTTCCCCGGTGACCTTAGATGCCTCTGCCAAAAAACATGGTTGCCAAATTTCCGTTTTTAGCTTGTAAACATTATTATTAAGGCTTGCCTCCCCAATTAACACGTTTTCACTGTTGTATATCTTACAGCCCTTATTATCAAAATTTACAGTGTTGCCATTTTTGATTAATTCGCTGACCGACAACAAATTCGTTGTTAATTGTGGCACGCAAAGTGCATTTGTAACACAAACCTCAATCACATCCTGTCCTATTTTACTTCTTAACTCAACATTACCGATACATTCCACTGATGCTGTGCTGTTATTGGCAACTGTGATATCAGGCATATCAGCTGGTTTCGATTTCACATCCGACAGCCATTCTTTGTTTGGGGTTATATGGGCACTTGCTCCAGAATCCACATACCAATCCTGGTTGCTAAAATTGCCACTCATAAATACTGCACTGTAAACATGTTTTTTGCCTTTGTCTTTAGACTCATCTTTGCTCTCTTTCTTGTTTTCTTTCTCCTTCCTTTTCTCAGGACACTGATATGCAAAATGCCCTTTAGAATGACACCGAAAACAAGTTACTTCCTTTTTATTCTTGCTCAAGTAGGAATTGTCTGGTTTGCCTTTAAATTTCGTAGCAAAAGCCCCATTTACACTAGTATCACAGTCCATGTCTAAAAGCTTAGTTTTTATCTTATCTGTTATTATGTTTATACCTGAGTGTTCGATGGCCATAATCATCGGCTCATATTTTTCAGGTAATCCAGCTAATAGTAGGCTTCCAACCCACCCATCATCTATGGCGAAACCAGTATTTTTCAACTTACTAGCAGTTTCGACCATTTTAGTCACATACTCGCCCATGGAATCACAATTTTCTCTGCGAATATTTATCAGTGACCTTAATAAGGCGATTTTTCGGGTAAATCCACTATCGTCAAATAACGACTTTAATTTATCCCACAAATTCTTCGCGTCTGTCGTATCCTTTATATGCACGAAAAGACTTGGTTCGATGGTCAAAATTATCTTTGATCTGGCCTGGCCTATCTTTGTAGCATCCGTCTCGGTTCCAAGAATACACCCTTTTTGCCCTTCTAAAATCAGGTAATTTTCTATCGCAAAACACCACTCGTCGTAGTTTTCCCGACCACGAAGTTTTGGCACACTTCCAAGAAAACTCATCGACATTTTTTCACACACACTCAAAGAACGATTCTTTTATATTTTATACTATTTCTTTAAGAAACACGCACTGGGTTCATAACCTATTAGAATAAATAAAACACACGTTCTCATTGAGATGATAAACCATAACTAACTTTATTTTAAGCATATATCGATCTACATTCAGGTGACGCGACATACACATAAGAGACTAAACATTCATTGTTTATCAGAGTTCCACGCAGTATACAGTTTCGTCCTATGTTTATTATTATTTTTTAAAGATTAGTGATATTTTAACAAAAATGCCTTTTTAATTTCGCGTCAGTAGCACCTTATCTGCATTGCCCTCCGCTCGCTTCGCTCTCTCCGAAAAGAAAACCAACAATAACTAACCCAAAGTAAAATGTTATTCTTAAAAACTATTTCGTATATTAACTAAAGTGATAGGGAGTGGATGCTGCTTTTCACTCCACCACAAAGGGGGACATAACACTTGCGTTGGAACCGCGTAACTGGTTCTGGTTAAATATACGAAGGACCACAGCCATAGGCTGAATTTATTATCTCAGGAAAAGTTACATTAACCCACATTGAACACAAAAGTCCAAATTTGGTTAATTTTAATGGTAATTAATAAAAACGAAACTTCTATGTACAAAACAAAATGTAAGTATTGGTATGATCTAGTCGAATGTTTGTACTTAAACCTGCTCTTAGTCCGATATACTAAGTGTTACATATCCACACCAATGCGTTAAAAACTAAACTAAAAACAACCTTAAATTAATCACTAATCAGTCTGATCACTACGCGTTTCTCTTCTCATTTCTTACTAACTATAACATACAACCATCTAGAGAGCTGCTTGTAAGTGGTCAAAATACACTTTGACTTCCAAAACTTCTTCCAACTTTCGCGATAACATTTAAGTAAAAACAGAGCAATACTAAGAGGGCAGAGAGAACTTCAACAGAGTAATTTAGAGCTTCAGAGATGCGACTTTAGAGCGTAATATCAGAGCAGAGCAACAAAAGGCTCACAGGCCATATTGTTATTATCGCATTATTAAAACAAGGCAGAGCAACTACAGGCTCGAAAGCCCGTAGACCTTACGTGACTTCTACTAACTTCTGACTGTCTTCATATATTTGGTTCTTTTCCTCTTCCCACGCACTTCTTTCGAATACATAAAAAACCATTAACACATCAACACATTATAGAGATTAGAAAATACAACTAAACAGAAACAGCCTGAAATTCGAGCACGGTCAAAATGACTTGTCAAGCTCCAGATAAGCGTTAATAAATAAGAGTTTTTATAGCTTTCATAATACTCGAGAATGTTTTTAAGGGCAAAATAATATTAATATTTTCAAAGAGCCTTAATAAATAAAATTGGTGTGACTTTTCACAACATAAAGCAATTAGCAACGTCGCAAAATTTACGCGCAGACGCTCTTAGCCTAACGTGATATGTGTCAAATGTCAAAACGAACCAACAATTTGGCTATCTGAGAATGTTGTAAATAAATGAGTTTTCTTAATTGTGTAGCTTACCAATTAATGTGCTTTAATAAATATTGCTGTTTTAGCTAGGTTAAGGCACGCCTATGAATGTAAAAAAGTGTTAAAATATTATCGTAATATCGACCGCAACCTAAGTCTCTATAGCACTTTAAGAAAAAAAATTCTGGATGAACCATTATTTTTCTGTAAAATGCCCGATTTGGGGAAATTAGAACGTGGCACTTATTTGTCCACACACCTAGGTAGCATATCATAAATATTATAATAAAATCGTCGTAAAAGGAAACAATACATTTATCATCTACAAAGTAACTTCTTTTTAAACAAATCATGTTTTATTATTTAAATGATTACTTATTTAAATATTCTGATTAGGTAATTTAAATTAGGAACGCAGCATCTGTTTCTTTATGCAACAAAATAAAGAATTTATATTTATACAGATATAACCGCTATGAATTCAGATACATGTGGCCGTGTTGCCACATATACTTCTAAATTACCCGATTGAGTGTTAACGAATTTTTTAAGCTTTTAAGGGATAGTTTTTACTGTTCTTTCACTTGTCTTTTTGCAATGTCTTGTGCTCGCTTCGCTCGCTCCGGGAATAAAACTAACCCAAACTAACGAAAAATAACCAAAGAAGTTTATTCAACACATTTGTTTTACATTAATTTGAGTGTGGAGATTTTGTTCCCGGAGCGAGCGTATTTGGATTAGCTTCGAATGGCCCAAAGCCGACGGGGAAATACTACAGTCTTGTAATTTGTAATAAAATCACTTTGTGTTAACTATTAGGAAATATGCAACGCTTGGCAACATTGCAGCAGGACCTACGCGTCAGTCACACCTGAGCAAGTAGTAGTGTAAGTTTATGGTTATCCGCCATCTAAAGCTGGAACTTTGAAGGTTTTTTTTCGACTCAAACGTGGTGCATCCAAGAATTTGTTTGCTCGATAGGACACCCTCTTTCTAGTTTTTTTTCCAAAAGCCGAGGGAGTTAATATCGATAAGTGCCAAGTACCAACAAGATTAAAATTAATCGTCTGATTTTTTATCATTTTTATGATATTATTAATATTAATATGAACATGTGCTTTTAATTTTTTTTTATTGTTTTTTTTTTATTTTTAGTTTTTATTATTTTTTAATTATTTATTTTGCTTTGGGGTAAAAAACAAACAAACCTGTTTATTTCGTTTTACTATTTTAGAGTAGAGTAAGAATGCCCAGAGTCCCAAAGGCCTCCCTGCAGTCGTCCCTAAATCCTAAACCACTCAAGATTCTTATGGCTTTTCTCTGCAGGCCAAACATTCGTTAAGCATCAGCTGCATGACCCCAAGCAAGAGTGTGCATGAAAAATTGCAAAATAGGTGGTTAGCAATACATGTTTGGACACTTTATCAGCCAGACTTCGAAGTAGAAATAGATCACTGGCCAATCTCGAGGCGACCATATCAATATGTTGCTTCGATAGAAGCTTTGGATCAACATGGACTCCAAGAAATTTGACACTCTCAACACCAGCATTAGCTTCATGCACATCTCTCATCGAAAACACAATCCTGGTCGTTTTGCTCATGTTCAGTAGTAATTTGTTTGCGTTGAACCAGATCTGAGCCACTTCCTGTTCAGCCATAGAACCCTCCAGAGATGCTTCTAAGGCATCAGCTGATACAGACACTGTTGTGTCGTCAGCAAATAGAGTATATCTTGAATTAGGGTCAAATGTTGGTAAATCATTTACATAAATCAGAAATAGTATTGGCCCTAAGATTGAACCCTGGGGTACCCCAATGCTTATATCTCCCTTTGCTGACGTCACACCAGCATAACGCACACACTGATGCCTACTTCCAAGGTATGATTTTAATAGGTTTATGCTATTGGGACAGAATTTATAATATGTGAGCTTCTCCAAGAGGATTCCATGGTCTACACAGTCAAAAGCCTTACTCAGATCGCAAAACAAGACTGTATTATACTGCCGACCATGAAAGGCATCCTAAATAGAGTGCATTAAATGAAGAATACCCAACGAAGTATTTTTATTTTGTCGAAAACCAAACTGCGCATCACTAAAAAGCCCATTACCTTCAAAGAAACTAACAATCTGATCAGACATACATTTTTCAATGATCTTTGAAATTATCGGGAGAAGAGAAATAGGGCGGTAACTATCAGGAATGTTGAGGTCACCCTTTTTAATGATTGGCACCACTACAGCAATTTTCAAGATGTCTAGAAATATATTTTGCTTAAAACATTGATTTATGAGCAGTGTCAGAGGAATTAAAATCTCATTTTTTATGCATTTGATAACCTTAACATTAATGCCAAAAATATCACAGCTATTTTTATTTTTTAGATTGTTAACAATTTCTCGAACCTGGTTAAAACTTACTTCTTTAAATGAAAAAGTTTGTAGTATATTTAGATTAGTGAGATTTTCAATTGGATTCAAGTTAGTGTCAGGTATTTTTGCTATGAGCTCTTGTGCAATGTTTAAAAAATAATTATTAAAATCATTTGAATTAAGAACTGTACTTGATGGGTCTATGCGATTTTTATTTCTATTTTTGTTTATTATACTCCACATTTGCTTGATCGAGTTATTTGAATTTGTGATTGAGGTATCATTGGCAATGATTTTGGATTGACATATTTGTGACCTGTACATTCTCTCATATTCCCTGTAATACATTTTGTTATTGGGAGTGTTATATTGTTCACAAATTTCTCCCAGAAAACGCAGGTGCTCCCTCATTGCTCTTAGTCTGTCAGAAAACCAGCTTATATTATTGGACTGATCAGACCGAACTGGATAATGTTTCTCTGGGAAAGACTCTAAAAATGCTCCCTCTAGAATAGACATAAGCTCAGAAAATTTATCATTTATAGAAATGTTATTATTTTTCACAAAATCCCAAGAAGTATTCGAGATAGTATTGTGGAAGATAAATAGACCTTGTTGTGTAATAGGCCTACATACTTTTTTTGCCTGAATGACTTTACTATTTTCCATATTGACTAGAAAATTTATTATTTGGCCTTTATGATCAGACACATCAAGATCTACCACCTCAACATTTAACATCTCAGTTGCAGAATTAATAAACATGTTATCCAAACATACATCTTGCCTTGTGGGCTCAAAAACCGTCCCACACAAGCCAAAACCCCTGAGAGCATCCTCAAGAATCTGGGCATTTACCTGGTTTTCATCAAAGTGTACATTAAAATCCCCAGCTATTACTATACTTTTGTCTGGGTTAAGAGCTGCTATTGTGCTCTCCAAAGCATTCAAGAAGGTGTCAAAACTGCCCGAGGGTGACCGATATAAAACTAAAGCATAAAGATTAAGACTTTTAAAATATCTTTTCAACGTTAAAACTTACTTTAATATTTTTAAAATTTGACCCTATATTATTACTAACTAATAACATTGTACCTCCTCCAGTGTACCGAGACCTTGCAAAGAAACCTCCCATGTCGTATCCATCAAGGTGGAAGGTTTTCAATTCCTCTTCTGCCAGTCAATGCTCTGTGATGCAGAGTAAGTCAATACCCTTGTCTGCAATAAATGCCTCTAGCTGAGGTATTTTGTTTCTTAGGGACCGCATGTTGATGTATAGAATCCTTAAGCATTTTCTTTCGTATTTCCCTGAAGCTGAGTTACTGTTCTTGGTTGTGTCACCCCTCTGGGGCTCTGGAGATTAAGAAAATGGTTGACAATTGTCCCCTTTGGCCGCATTTCAGCTTGTAAATATAGTTCCCTATTATTTGAAGGAACGGCTAACTTAAAAGAACTAAAATGTTTTCATCTTTGTGCAGGTATAGCCCATTAAGTTTTTGTTTGCAAGGTAGTTCTCTACATCTACTGCAGTCACCTCTGGGGCAAGGCCCGACAAAAATAAAAAGGACATTCTTTGAGCTGCTTTAATTGTGGTTTCACTGCAAGTTCCCCTTAAGGGTTCTGGGCGAGTGCCAGTATTCTTTACAGGTTGTTGGACAGCAGTAAGGCGTCGAGCGCCCCTTTTAAACACCACTTTATGCCATGGCTCATTATTCAAATCATTTTCCTTCAGCTTTTCCTCATTTTCCGTGATAATTTCGTCATATTCTTTTGTGTTTATTTTCTTAATGTCAACAGTGTCAATTCCAGTGACAGAATCCTGGGCGTCATCCGTCAGATCGATAGGCAATTTCGGTTGGTTTTGGTTACCCGCGACCGGATTTTTGTCTTTTAGGACATCGGAACTTAAAAGCGCACATGGATTTTGGGCTTGCGCTTGCGTGTTCGTCGAATGTTTGCTGGTCTATCTTCTGTATTCTGTGGTTTGTTTTTGTTTACTTTAGTGACGTGATGTTCTTTTCCTTCGAATTTTTTCAGGTTTTCCTCCAGAAAACGAATTTTATCCTTCAATAAAGCAACATGTTCTTTTAAAATTGAGTTTTTGCTTTGAAGTTCTTGAACCAAAATCTTCAAAAGGTTTGATGCGTCTTGGTTCTTGTTTGAGGTTACCTGTTGGCCTTCTGAGGTTTCATGAACACATACGGCATTTTTCTGGCCTGCAATCTGTCGTAAACATGCTGGGTGGAAAATAGCCAAGCACTTCTTACACTTAGCATCACTTTCCACTTTTTTGTTACAATGGAAACACTGTTTTTTTAGATTTTTCTAATCGGCATATTGTTGGGCACCTAAATGCGCCCTATTTCGACCGGCACTACGGTATTCGAGATCCCCATACAAAGACTCAAGTCACCCTGAACAAGGTACAAAACATAAAAAAAAGTTTTAGAACAGCAACATTTGAACGCAGGACCTAGTTTCTAAGTCTCACGCCTTATCCACTGGACTACTAAACGAGATGTTGCCATACCCGATAAACCAAGCAGTGTTGCCAGATTCAGGAAATAACACATGATCTCTGACGTTTAAAAAATAGTATTTTAGCGAAGCCACATAGTTAAAAAAAATCTTTCTCCTGGGATCAATAATTCAATTGTAACTTAATTAAAACTTGGATCACGGACCACAGCCGCCAAGTGATATTTCATAAAGCCAACGGACGGAAATATGGCAACAACTTATTCCATTAGGGCTACATTTAGGCCCCGCAATCAGGCGATGTTTTATAGTGAGTAGGGATGTGTTACCTTTACTTTATTAGCTGAATGCCTGGTATTAATGGAGTTAAAAATGTTAATAAATCAAAAAAAGTATTAACTTAGGAAAATTGCAAAAAATGAACATAGAATCAATATTAGCTGAAGCAAGTAAGTACAAATATTTAAAATGATTAAAATCTCATCCGATCGATATATCTGAATTTATATTTATATCGATAAACTACTTCGATATATCGCTAGTATCGATATTGATTTATTTTTCTTGTCATCCCTAGTCATAGATGCTACGCGACGTTGTTGCCAAATTGATGACAAAATGATATTTGTTTGCACTTAGTTTTCATTTGCGTTTGATCATTTCTTCGGATTTATATTTATATACCAAAAAATTTCTTTATGGCTAAAAATTTAAAAATTCATTGTCGATAGGATTTTTTTTCATTATCTTCCTTTAAAAAGCTAAACATTTTTAAAATCTATGAAAATAGATTTAGTAACTAGTTCGATTGTCATTAGTTCGGATTTCCAGTTATTCAGAAAACAACGGACGCTAGAAAACTGGTGATTTTTCCAAATAAGTACCTACAATAGAAAACTGCGGTACTAGGTGCCCAATAGAGAAGAAAATCTTGAAATATTCAAGCTACTTTATCATGTTTCACCACTTTAATAGAGGCTAATTAATTTAAAATGTAAAAAATATATTATTTTTCACTCCATCAATTCGAACTTCTTGTCGTATTTTTCCTCATTAAAATTTCCCGGTAAAAACCGGTTCGCTGCCTAGCATTATTAGAACAAATATGTAGTCGATTTCAGGTAGGTAATTTTACTTCCTAGAATTTTAATAAATAATCATGAATTAATGATGTTTAAATTTCCGCGCTATATGGCTTTTAAACGAGATAATGTCGTTTGGATTGAGGCCTGAGAATCATTGGAACAGCTCTCGTGTCGAAAAAGAAGGTGTAATAGGGATTTAAGTTTAACGATTTTCAATAATCGCTGTGAGCTATTTCAGTGACTCGAGAATTTACGTCCTGGGAACTGGGAAGACCCGGTTTACAGGGGTAGAAAAGAAAATAATACAAAAAGTGCATAAATCAAGAACACGTTTCAATGCTATAACAATCTAGAAAAATCTAAATTTTGTCAGATTTACAATGCGAGGTATAAGTTTCAAGATCATAATCATAACATAATCTTATTTTAAACTTTTCAAGAGCTCATCATGCGCTAAAATATAGGCCAATGTCTTTCGTTAATAACGAATTAAATAAATACAAAACTAACAAAATCACGGTTTTTTGATATTTACTTTTTCACCGCAACAATATTTCTATCGCATACCTTGATATACATCCTTGTCATTGTTGAGATAAAGGTTCTTCTATCTAAAAATAAATATTTTTCATTATGAAGGTACTTATTTCCGACGCAGGTATCTAATTACGTAATTTAGGCAAATCAATTCGGATTATTGGTCTGTTAACACTTTCTGATGGTTATGACGAGTGTTAATATAAGAAATTTTCGGGTTAGTATCGAGAAAATTAACACCAGCAACCAGTAATGAGCGGATCAGACTGCATATAGTGCGTGCATAAAAAGCTTAGACCCGCAGAAAATCAAGTTTTTAAAATTAACTAAATAAGATAGAAAACTGCTGTTGTCACTGTTCGAGAGAGAAAAACTTACCCTATAAATGGTGAAATATTCAAGCCTCCTTAATACGATTTGAGCTTTTTACAGGGTCTCAAATTCGAGGTCAAAACTGTAAAAACTACAATCAATTTTATAAAAAAAAAACATTTCGAAAACTAATCGTTTCCTGAGAAAACAATGATAATTTTTTGATTCAGAGGGTCCAAAGATGCAGAAAATGTAATTTTTCGCAAAAAAATTTAAAAATCGATGTATCGATATGCAACCAATCACAGCAAAACGTACCGACCTGCGCTTTTGATTTTAGTCTGATAACACCTCAGCGGAGAAAAAAAGGTCATGCCATTCTAGCTGGAGACGTGACGTGGGTTTGAAAACTTGTGACTTCACGCTAGTATGATAATCTAAATTTTTCCAGAAATTCCTTTAATTTGCAGCAAAATACCCCTTACTAAATCTGAGTATGGGACATTATTGAAAGTTGAGTTTGAACATCCTGTATACCTTACAATATTTACGTTGGTAACTTTATAACTCCCTGCAACTCTTACATTTAATGTTCCTGTTAAAAACGTCAAATAAAAAAAGTTGATACATGAATCTATCCAAAAAGTAATTGATTTTGAAAAACCTGATTAACTGGTCCATTACATTGAAAGATACATAACTAATATTCAATGTTATTGGATTAATAAAAAAAAACTGCTTTAAGCTTGTCTAAAAGTTTATAAAATGTTGTGAAAAGATCAATCTTATAGCCACTTATTGTATTTATCCAAAAAGTAATCAACTTATAAAAAAAATCGTTACCTAATTTTTTTTAGTTATTCACAAAAAATCCCGAAAAATCGTTCAAAATTGCAGACCCTCCGAAAATCAAATTTTAAAAATTGGCTAAATAAGATAGAAAACTGCTGTTTTTACTACTCGAGAGAGAAGGAATGAGTTTATAAACGGTGAAATATTCAAACCGTCTCAACACGATTTGAGCCTTTTACAGAGTCTCTTCTAGGTCAAAACTGTAATCAATTTCGGTAGATGGATACGGTAGATGGCGCTGCTGAGTGGGTAGAACATATTCAGATCGGTGCTCAAAATAGTGTGTTTTTAACAATAATATAGTAATTAAAATTATATATAAACTGTGAAAAACTTCTCAGTGTGGTGATGGGTAATAAGGGCGAACAGAGTGCTTCAATCTCTACCAGAGAAGGTAACGAACTACAGAAATTGAGTTCCCGCATGGACGATATGGCGGCAAAATTCACTGCCGAACTTAAACGTTTCAAAGGCGAACTTCAAGGCAAAATAGCTGTGACTAGTTCGAATGCAGAAGTGAGTGATCTCCATGAGTTGTCAGAGCAGTTCTCTGATTTTGAAAAGTCTTTTACTAATAGCCTGCGAGGTAACAACGAAGAGATTGAGAGATTAAAGACAGAAGAAGAGAGATCCATCATGGCAGTCAACAATAATGCCTTTTTAATACATGGATTAAGTGAGGAACAGCACGACAATCTTTACCAAAACGTCATCAATTTGATCAGCTCAAAAATTGATCCCGGAATAAAAAAGAATTATCTAAATTACTGCTACCGTTTAGGAAGTAGGAAACCTGATTCAACGAAGCCACGACCTATCGTTGTCTCATTTTACCAGCGATGGATGCGCGATCAAATATTTTTCAAAAAAAAAAATGTTAAAAGGTACCAAAATTCTTATCACGGAATTGTTGACGGCTACTAATCTTAGTTTATTTAAAGATGCGAGACAACATTTTAATAATTCCTGCTGAACGATAGCGGGTAAAGCATTTGTTTTACGTGATGGGGCTAAAGCCCTTGTGGGGTCTACGGCGGACTTGGCTCGGCTTGTTGGTTAGTCCTGTGAATTTTTATTATCAGGGGTACTTGCACAACTACTAAAATGTAACCTTCATAATGTGTCTTTTACATAACGGCTCGAGGTATGTAACTGATTTTTTTCGTAACATATCGACCTAAAACACTGCACACTTATCAAATCTATGCTATGATATATTTTTGGTATATTATGGTATTTCCGATCGTCCCTGCAAATATATGTTAAAAAATGGATATTAATTATATATAAAACCACATGATTTAATTCATCAATCAGTGAATCTACCTATGAAGGATCTAATTGCTTAATTAGCCAATTGATTTTAAGAGTTATTTTGATGTTTTTGACTTTCTTAATGGATATAATTAGTTTTCTTGATTTGTTTTAAAGTCTGTATTGTTTTTAATCGTTTTCGGGCAGCGCCTGCGTGTAATATATTATGATCCCTATTGGAGCTGATTTCAACTGGTTTCATTTAATTTTTCAATGTTGTTTCACTTTCTGTTCATATCATTATCCTAATTTGTGCGACTGATTTATTTTAATTCCTAGCAGTACACATTTATGTTAGTTGTGGGACTGTAATAGCACCGATATGCGGCCTTTCCAATATAATCGTTATAATCAACATTACTATGAGTATAGATCTTTATTTTTTAATTGTTACTATTTTTACTATATTAGTTTTTACGATATTAGGATACAAGATGTATTTTTTTGGCTAGGTATTACATGGATGCAGGCTTGGGGTGGCGCCGGGGTGCAGCTGGATAGGCGTTGGTCTTGCAATGGCAGATAATGTTGGGATTGAGCGAGCGGCTGACTTTCGGAGAGCCTCATTTGATAATAGCTTTGGGCATGTGAGCGATTTTGTGGTGGCTCATTTGAACGTACGATCTTTGAATACGGGTTTCGACGAATTTTCTCATTATGTTAGTTCATACCAATTTGATGTATTAGGCCTCTCAGAGACCTGGTTATCACCGCAGTATGAGAATAGCTCTTTTAGGATACCCCAATATAATTTCGTAAGGAGGGATAGAAACGGCAGAGGCGGAGGTGTTGGGTTTTATATTAAGAAATCTATTAAATATTCACAATATATTAGCATTAAATTTAAATCTAATAATGAAAATATACTAGCCGTTAGTCTCTATAGATCACCCTCTGCTAATCAGGAAAATTTCATTGATACTCTCGAGGATATTTTAGATGTGACTGTACCTATGTATGACAGTGTTATATTGATGGGCGATTTTAATATTGATTTCTTGGGTGATTCTCTAGGTAAACGAAAACTTCAGAATATTTTGGATATCCATAATTTACATCAAGTAATAAGAGATCCCACTCGTATTAATTTATCTACAGACAGTTCTAGCCTTATTGATGTAATAATTACAGCCAGGGATCTCAATCTAATAATGGCAGAATCCGTACCAGTATCAAATTCAGTTACTGATCATAACTTGGTATATGCAGTGCTAGGCATTCCTAAAGTTCAAGATACGCCTAGATTTTTACAGTTTCGTGATTATATAAATATAGATTTGGAACAATTTCAATATGATGCACAACAATTAGAGTGGGATAGAATTTTGTATACAGAAAATATAGATACTAAACTAGGAATTTTTAATCAAAACATATTATATTTAATGAATAAACATGCGCCATTAAGACGAAGTAAAGTTAAAGAAAATAGCCTCACTCCGTGGATTACGATGCGTCTGAGAGACAAAGCGTATCGAAAATATTTGAAAACTAAAACAGCGGTTCATCTTCAATATTATAGGGAACTTCGAAACTACACTAAGCATGCCATTATTAGAGAAAAAATCTCATATTTTAATCATTTTTCCTCAAAGAAGGGTAAAGATTTTTGGGTAAATGCAAATTAATTAAATTTAACGCGTAGCAAGGCAGATGCCTTACCAAACGATTTATGTGACCCTAATACACTGAATCTATATTTTTCATCTTGCACTCAAGCAATTGATTCTGTTTCGGATGACAAAATTAATTATTATAATTCTACTAATCACCCTAGTGTTACATCCGAATTTAATTTGGAATTATTGGACGAAGATACTTTACTAAAACATCTTAACAAGATAACTACCTCTGCTGTTGGCGAGGATGCCATTTCTGTTAGGGATCTTCGACTGTGTCTTCCTTATTGCCTGAACTCCCTAATAAATATAGTAAATAGCTGTGTTTTGGAGAGTTATTTTCCGGCCATCTGGAAGAAGGCTGTAATAACACCGCTGGCGAAAGTTCCACATCCTGTGGAATCAAAAGATCTAAGACCGATTAGCATTCTTTCAGCTGTGTCGAAAATCATCGAAAAACATGTTTATTCTCAATTATACAATTATGTGAGCTTGTCAAATATTATACCTGATTGCCAGCCTGGTTTTCGGCCAAATTTTAGTACTGCAACCAGTTTAGTTAATGTTTTAAATGAAATTCGACGTAATGAAGATAAAAAAGAAATCACATGTCTAGCTCTGTTGGACTTTAGTAAGGCCTTTGATACTCTAAACCATAATTTACTGTTAGCTAAGCTTCACTATTATGGCCTTTCGGATAAGTCTGTCAGGTTCTTCTCCCAATATCTTAGAGGCAGATCACATTGCGTTGAGATTAGAGGGGAGTGTGGATTGGTGAAGTCCGGGTATTTGTTGATAAACACAGGTGTGCCCCAGGGCTCAATATTGGGTCCATTATTGTTCTCACTGTATGTTGCTGATATGCATGATTGCATAAAATATTCAAAAATACAACAATATGCCGATGATTCACAATTATGCATATCATTCTCCTTAGACAATATGAATCTTTCCCTGGAACATTTTAACACTGATTTAAATAGTTTGGGCAGCTTTTCTAAGAGTCACAATTTGAAAATAAATGCTACAAAGTCTTCTATTATTATTTTTAATTACCGTGGAAATAGTGCAAATAGAGTTGCAGAGGATTTCACACCAAAGATTGATGATACTCTTCTGCCTTTGGTTACGGAATCTAAAAATTTGGGCGTCATATTTGACGAATCTCTTTCATTTCAAGCTCACATAAACAGTAGGTTAAAAATTGCATACTTCCGATTAAGGAAGCTTTATAGTTTAAAACAATTCTTGCCTCCTAAAACAAAATATTATTTATGCGACAGTCTTATTTTATCGTTGTTTGATTACGGGGATGTCGTCTACGGAGATTCTCTATCTATGCAAACGTCACATCAAATACAAAAGATTCAGAATTGTTGCATGCGTTTTTCCTTTAACATTCCTTTTAGGAATCATGTTACACCTTATTTAAATAACAATGGTATTTTGAATATGTCAAATCGTAGAAAGTATCATTTATTTAACTTTGTTTATAGTGTATTAAAAAGTGGGCAACCACCTTATCTTAAAGCACAATTTCATTTGTTTCCACATCCCCATTATACGAGGAACATTGACAACTATAGAGTGCCACAACATAAAACAGCAGCCTTTCAAAAATCATTTACATTTATCGCTTCTCGCATGTTTCATTATGCGGGTATATATGTGTGTATATATATAATCTTTTATTTATTTTTTTGTTGCAATTTTTGGTTGCTTATTACATTATTACATCGAATTTTCGGAGATTATCGGTCGCTCGCTTATCCTCGTGAACGTGAACGTAGATGCAGATTAATATATTGTGTCATTTATTCTGATTCCTCTCCGCCCCGCGCTCCTGGTTGATTCTGTGCGCTACCGGCCTCGTCCCTTGTTGGTATTTAAGTTTATTTTAAGTTTTTACTAAGATTGAATTAGTTACATTTTATGTATTATGGGTTAATAGGGCTGTACCACACTTGCGTACAACTTGTTGTGTGCATGCTGTTATCGGCTGTTTATAGTCGCGGTGTAGTCCTTTTTGTCTAAATGTAATTTATTTTTATTCTGTTCTCAATGTATGGATTATTAAAAGACAAATAAACTTGTTTGAATTTGAAATTTCATAAAAAAATCATATTGCGAAAACTAATCGTTTCCAGTGAAAACAATAATCATTTTTTAATTTAGCGGGTCCAAAAGCATGGGCATGGATGCAGAAAATGTAATTTTTCGCAAAAAAAACTGGGATTTTCAAAAAATCCAAAAAAATTTCAAATGGCCGAAAACATGCGTAGATGAAGCAAATATTATTAGTTTTTCTCTACTCGGTATGAATTTCCAAAAAAATCACGAAACAAACATTCAAAACTGCACACCCCCAGACAGAAAACGAGAGAGAAGGAATGACCCTATAACTGGTGAAATATTCTAGCCGTCTCAACACGATTTGAGCCTTTCAGGGTCTCAAACTTTAAGTCAAAACTGTAAAAAACTGTGAATCAATTTTATAAAAAAAAATCATATGTCGAAAATTAATCGTTTCCCCAGAAAACAACTATCATTTTTGGATTCAAAGGATCCGAAAGTACGGGTACAGTTGCAGAAAATGTAATTTTTTGTAAAAAATTGAAAAATTGATGTGTCGATTTGGGATTTTTTTTACCTTCCTTCAGAAAATCGAAAAATGTTAAAATGGCCGAAAACGTGTTTGCTAACTATGTCGATAGCGTAGATGATGAAAATATTATTAGTTTTTCTCTAGTGGGTACAGATTTCCGAAAATTCACAAAAAAATTGCGAAAAAACCGTTCAAAAGTGCAAACCCTCAGAAAATCAAATTTTAAAAATTCACTAAACAAGATAGGAAACTGCTGTTTTTCACTATTCGAGGGAGAAGGAATGACTCTGTAAATGGTGAAATATTCAAGCCGCCTCAGCACGATTTGAGCTTTTTACAGGGTCTCAAATTCTAGGTCAAAACTGTAAAAAACTGCAAACAAAACTAACTAATCGTTTCACAAGAAAACAATGCTCATTTTTGGATTCAACAGATCCGAAAGTACTGGTATACTTACACAGAATGTATTTTTTCGCAAAAAATTTAAAAATCGATGTATCGATATGCAACCAATCACAGCAAAACGTACCAACCTGCGCTTTTGATTTTAGTCTGGTAACACCTCAGCGGAGAAAAAAAGGCCATGCCATTCGAGCTGGAGACGTACGCTAGTATGAAAATCTATATTTTCCAGAAATTCCTTTAATTTGCAGGAAAATATCCCCTACTAAATCTTAGTATGGGACATTATACATAAAATATGTTGACATATTTTGCCTAATTTGTCTTAGAACTAAAATTGAATAATAAACTTTGTTTTGAATGTTGATTTTGGACCTCCTGTATACCTAAGAATATTTCCGTTGGAAAGTTTATAACGCCCTGCAACTCTTACATTTAATTTTCCTGTCAAAAACGTCAAATAAAAAAAGTTGATACATGACTCTATCCAAAAAATGATTGTTTTTGAAAAACCTCAGCTCTATAAATATTTAGGAAAAACAACGAACAATATTAAATTTCCAATAATCGTAAAATCACAACATTATGTATTTATGTTAGGGCAATTGGCTAGCGTCCGCTTTTTAAGGCAAATTATTGGCGGAGCAATAGTCATTTCCATGGAAACGGAGGAAAGGCATCTACAAACTGGCCTGGTTTGTCTAAAAATTCATAAAATGTTGTGAAGAAATCAATCTTATAGCCACTTATTGTATTTATTCAAAATTATCTTATCGTGCAGGTCTAAAGGTCAAAATTTTCAGTAAAAACTTCATTCGTGGCAGATTTTGCGTGTAAAATCTGTCAAAGGAATGACATTTAATGAAAAATATGACCTTTGGACCGCGTTTGACTATACCTAGTTTTTCCTAGTTATTCACAATAAAATCGCGAAAAAAAGGTTGCAGACCCTCCGAAAATCAAATTTTAAAAATTTGCTCGATGAGATAGAAACCTGCTGTTTTCGCTATTCGAGAGAAAGGAATCACTTTGTAAATGATGAAATATGCGATTTGAGCCTTTACCAGGGTCTCAAATTATAGGTCAAAACTGTAAAAAACTGTAATCAATTTTATAAAAAAATCATATTTGGAAAACTAATCGTTTTCAGTGAAAACTTGAGAACAATAATCACTTTTGAATTCAGCGAGTCAAAAAACATAGGTATAGATGGCTGTAGCTCTAAGGAAGTGTATTTTAGGTCATATTTATTGGGATTTTTTTTTATTTTGACCTGAAAAATACACCCTAAAAATCTTTGTGGTACATCTATTTCATCATAAGCGAACACTAAGAGCAGTTCGCAGACATCCGTTTTTCGAATGTTAAATATTAGCGTAACCATGGTGACATCTGTCAGCGTAAGGAAGGACGGCCGCAAATTGCTCTAGTTATTTGTTTTATAAGTTGACTACGAGCGGAAATTTGACGTTGAAAATTTAACTTCAAACGTCTTAAAACGAATTTAAAAACCATCAATTAAAATAGGAAAAAAACACTTTTTCGTGAGTAAGGTGAGGCGCGTGGCCGTACCATTTTACAAGCTCCTGGGAATTATTGAACTTGTGGGGGCCCTATTTCTTTCTATAAGTTTTAATGATGATTAACATAAAAGCTAAATATAATGATTAAATATCAGCAACAAGTCCGTATTTAAAACCAATAAGTTGATAACAATAGTCAAAAATCAAGCTGTAATTTTCTAAGATATTCAAGAGGTTAATTTTACAGAAATTATATATTTCCCTCCATCTCCGAAGCTAAAAACAATTTGACAACATCGTCAATGTGCCATGAATGGTCACCTAAACTAAAAGCTTATATTACGAAGACAATATAAAAATGAATGAGAATAGAAATTAATAATGTAAATACAATCACGATTAAATTTAATAATAATTATATGGATGATATAAATGTTATTATATTTGTATTCGAACCGGTCGAGCTTAGCAAGAGCAGCACAGTTGATCCTTTGCGCGCTAAGTAATTGGATAAGAGCAACCGATCTATATAAGGATGTGTATAACATTTTACTTTGGGTTAGTTGCAAATGTGATGTATAACCACTCAAACTGACACGAAGTTAAAAAAAGCTTTTCCGAAAACTTACTAAAATGTCACTGCATAATCCGGCAACGTTGCATTAATATTTCTTAAATTTGACAGAAACCATCGAGTTTCGATATTTAGAATTGCTAAAAATGATGATGTTTATGGAATTTTTTTTTGCTTAAACAATGCATTTGTCGCATTTTTTTTGAAATGTATTATTTCAAATATGGTCTTTCTAATAAAATAATAATAATAATAATAATAATAATAATAATCCACTGTCCGTAAAGTCGTCCGAACCCGCTTTTTTAGCAATCAAACTACATAAGGTAACGTTTAAAATATAAAACATTATTTTTCGTTTTCTGAAAATATTTTTTAAATTCCCGATAAACACATCTCAAAATAACTCTAAGAAGATAAGGAAGCCATACGCAAATTGAAGAAATGTCAAAGATAGGTTGTTCGAGTTTCAGCCACTACCAGTTCCCAAAGATCCTTGGTTAGCCCCACGCATGCAGCAATTTCTCTTTATATTCTTATTGTTACTTTATTGAAAATTAACGACCTATCGTAAAATTTTGCAAGACCCAGAAAGAGTGCTGATCTCTTTGTCGCTACCTCTTTTGCTCACTGGATTTTGTTAGGTTAAAAAATGGTTAGTCTGGCATAGTTGTACTAGAAAATGGTTAAAGGAGCGTTCACTTGTGATTCACCTTTACATTTGAAATCCTTTAATCGTCATATCGAGCGACTTTTGTGTGGTCAGGATCGAACTGATCTGGAAAGTACATACGGTCAACAACACACCTTCAACTTGAAAAAAAAACTATCTATACCTGCAAGGAAATCTTGCCTATTATGGCTTCCATTTGATTCAGATGTCGTCTCATTATTTTCCTATATTTTCTATAGTTTTTCAAAAAAACGGCGTTATTCATGAGTCTGGATAAATTCATTTCAAACTCGTTTTATGTAATTTGATGTCTACTTAATTTAATTATTGGTATTTCTCATAAGCTAAATGTCCTATCGTAATATTTTGCATGACCTAAAAAGAGCAACTGAGCTCTTTGTCGCTACCTCTTTTTCAGGATCAGACTAGTACAAATAGATTAAAAAATTAGTTAAAGCAGTGGCAATCAATTCAAAACGCTCGTCGAGCGCCATAGGATCTCCCTTTAGTGTGTGTGCCACTGCTATAATCATTTCAAAACTCTGCCTGATTAGCTAGCTATTAGCTAGCTATTTTTTATCTTCCTTAAAAAATCCAAGAAATTAAAAATCGCCGAAAACTTGCTTACTAAATCGATAGCGTAGATGAATAAAACATTGTTAGCATAAATGTACATTTATTCACAACAAATGCAATAATTTTTCCATATGTGGTTAATGTAATGTTGTTTATTTACTTTTTGCTCCCCATTAAATTTGATTTTTGTGTGTATTTTCTGCAAATTGAATGCTAATTCTGCTCAAATGGACTCATAGTAAGATTATTTAATTGAGTAGAATTAGTTTTTGAGTGAATCTCCTGATTTTCCTGAAATGTAAATAGTGTGTTTATTTTAACCTCAAAATGTCTGGCACATGTTTCAAGTGCAAAACAAGTTGTGTTTTTAAGGAACCAAAAAACTCCCAAGATATATTTGGATTCCCATGCGACTATTTCAAAAATGTTATTTGCAAAAAATGCTCTGAAGTTACTTCAACCGAAATTATTTAATCGGGTAATGCCATATATGTGTAAGGAATGTACACCTAAGCTTAAAGAAGTCTTTAGCCTTTCTACTCGTGTTTCTGCTTTGAAAAATGGGGTTGCTGAAGTGAAAACCAAAATCCATGTAGTACTTGAACTTGTTAATGAGTTTAGGGAACTTAGGGAGAACCTGAAGGGGATGAGGCCCAATTTTGATTTGGCACTTGATCATATTAAAACAGACCTTAATTTGCTCAAGGATGGTACAGGAAATCAAACAACTCAACCTGGAATTTCTCATCAGTTAACCCCTAGTAATGATGTGCCAAATGAAATGACGAAACGACAAAAAAGATCATGCAATTTCATGATTCTTAATTTTCCTGAAAAAGGAGAACAAGAAGACCAAAGGACTGTCACATCTCTCATTTCAAATTTAGTAAGCTCTGAGATCCAGGTAAAAGGTGTCACTCGTATAGGTAAGAGAAATAAAAATGGTTTTAGATCAATTAGGGTCACTTTACACAATGCAGAAGATGTTCGAAAAGTTTTGAGAAGCAGAAGAAATCTTGATCGGTCTCAGAAGGTCTTTATAGACAATGATTTAACCACTCAGCAGCGCCAAAACTTAAACAATTTAAAAAATGAATTAAAGGCCCGACAACAAAATGGTGAACCAACTCTTGTTATTAAATATGTTAATGGTTTACCCAAGATTATGCCAAAAAACTAGCGGGATTTGTTAACGACTTTCTAGTTTATTTTCAAAATGTTAGGGGCCTTAGAACCAAATTGGACTCTCTTTTGATAAATGCTTCTTACTCCCAATATGGTATAATTGTATTGAATGAGACCTGGTTAACCACCAACTTCTCTGATAACGAGTTGCATTTATATGATTACAATGTGTATAGAAAAGACAGATCTGTTGAGACTAGTGTTTACTCCAGGGGTGGTGGCGTACTTATAGGTGTCCATAAAAGTATCAGGAGTTCATTGCTTAAGTCCAACCCTCATGTGGAACACCTGTTTGTCTTGGTTGGCTCGGGGGAGCAACAAGTTATTGTGGGCACTGGATATTTTCCTCCCAGGGCAGCTTTAGAGTGTTATGTTGCATTTAGTGAATCTCTGGACAGGCTATGTGATGATCTTCCTCACTGCAAGCTTTGTATTGTTGGTGATTTTAACTTGCCTCATGCTACTTGGTCTGTTGAAGGACTCAGTTCTGTTGCTGTTGCCGTACAACCTGCATCACCCAATGAAGTGGAAGCCATAGAAGCTATTTCAATTATGTCCTCTTTTCACAATTTATACCAGGTCAATACTATTAGAAATGAAACCAATTCTATGCTAGACCTGATCTTCAGTGAGGACCAGAATCTGGACACCTTTTTAGCTGAGGCAGATATTGTGACACCTGACAGATACCATCCACCCTTATCTTTTAAACTTGGTGAGATTATTGGGAAGGGTTTTTATAGAGACTTTAGTTCAGTAGATTTTATTTTGGTTTCAACTTTTCTTTCAAGCTATAACTGGGACTTTTTATTCTTAAATAAATCTGTTGATGAAATGATTAATATTTTTTATGAAATAATGTATTTGTGCATTGATCATTTTGTCCCTTTGACAAGATATTCTACAAAAAAAAACCCCATTTGGTTTTCAGCAGATCTTAAAACTATGGTTATTGAAAAGAAAAAATTGCATAAGCAATATATGAACAAAAAAATTGTACTCTGATTATGTTAATTTTTGTAATATTAGGGCAGGATGTAAATTTTTAAAGAGACAGTGCTATAATGATTATATTTATGTTACAGAGCTTTCCCTTAATAGCAACTTGCAAAACTTTTGGAAGTTTGTGCGCTTCAGGAAGGGCAGTTCTGCAATTCCCAGTGTGATTTCTTACAATAGTATTACCTGCTCTTCAGGTGAGGGCATTGTGAACTTGTTTGCGGAATATTTTTCAGAAATGTACACTGACCAGCAATGCATTGCTCCTCATGATCTCACTTTTAACCATTTTCAACTATCTAGTGTTAAAATATCAATTTCAGAGATTTATACCGAGCTGTCCAGACTGGATGTAGGCAAGGGTCCTGGGCCTGATGGCTTACCACCAGTTTTCCTGAGGCAGTGTGGTTTTTTATTAGCGAGACCTGTATTTATTATTTTCAACTTGTCTTTGACTTCTGGTATTTTTCCAAGCTACTGGAAGTCAAGTTTTATCACACCTATCCCTAAAGCTGGAGACTCGCGGGTTCACAACTACAGGCCCATCAGTATTCTTAGTACAATTCCTAAATTGTTTGAGAAGTTTGTTTGTGTTGACCTTACTTCTTTTCTTTGTGGTCAATTATTGGATGAACAATTTGGTTTCATTGCGGGACGTTCTACAGAACTGAATATTCTGTCCTCTTCTGATTTTCTGTCTGAGTCCTTGGAGGGGGGATATCAAGTGCATTCTTTGTATACCGACTTCTCCAAGGCCTTCGACAGGGTTGATCACAGGCTTTTGATATATAAGTTGGAAAAATCGGGAATTGTGGGTCCCCTGTTAAGGTGGCTTGAGGCTTACCTGGTGGGTCGAACGCAGCTTGTTAGAGTTCTAGGCTTTGAGTCTCGGGAGATTCAGGTACTGTCTGGTGTCCCGCAGGGTTCCCACTTAGGACCTTTGTTGTTTAACGTCTATATTAATAATGTATCAACATGCTTTCAGTATAGTTCTTTTCTTCTATTTGCAGATGATTTAAAATTCTTCCTCAAAGTCTCATCTATAGAGGACTGTCTCAAACTCCAATCAGATTTGGATAGGCTCATTGTTTAGTGTACTAGAAATGGCATGGATCTAAACGCTGGAAAGTGCTACTCAATGTCCTTTAAAAGAAATAGGGATCCCTTAAATCACTCCTATTTTGTTGGTAATAACATGCTAAGGTCTGTGTCTCATATTAAAGATTTAGGAGTGACACTGGATGGCCCTTTAAGCTTCATTCCACACATTTCAGGGGCGGTCACCAAATCCCTTCAGATGCTTGGATTTATTAAGAGGTGCTCAAGGGACTTTCAGAATATTTCATCCATGCGTTTGCTTTATTGTGCACTTAGAATTCAGTTCCTGTGTCTGGTCTCCATACTATAATAACCATATTCATAAAATTGAAAGTGTACAACATACATTTTTAAGATATATTGCCTTTAAGCAAAATTATCAAGATGAGTTTGACTATCAGCAAATGGAAGTCTCGTTGAATTTGAGAGGTCTTGAGACTCGTCGTAGACATAAGGATCTGAGAGTATTTCACAGCATTCTTCACTCTCAGAGCTTCTGTCCAACACTTCATGATAAAATAGGGCTTTATGTTCCAGCCAGGTAAGTTCATTTCACAGCGAAATACATCGCACAAACTATAGGCATAATTCCTTTCTAGCAAGGACTGTCAGGCTGGCTAATCAGTATTCTCATATGGTTGACTGCTTTGAGGGGCGCACAAGGTTCATTAAGAAATTAAACCATATTAATTGATAGTGCTGTCTAAATCTAAATCTGTAAGGTATAATGGAGTGTGATGGTAATTGTTCCTTTGTGTAAACTAAAAGTATTGCTTTTTTTTCTGAATTTGTTGTATTGAAAGTTATAATGTTGGTAATATTGTATTTTATATGTAGGTATATTTTATGCTTGATTATATGATATATGTAGGTTAGGTTAGTTTAATATTATCCAATTATTATTACTACTTTTTTGTAATATTGGGCCAAGCCCGTTGATATATAAAATAAAATAAAATCTCTATACGCGCCATGTCAACGTAAACAGGCAATTAATCGCATTGCAATGCAATCGATGACAAGCGGAGCAATAGCAATGAAATATCATGTTAATCGTTATTCGATTCGCACATCATACATAACGACAACATTAATAGTTAATTTCCTATTAAAAAACATAAACAATAACATTAAAAGAATGGCAATGCTGAAACAAATCAGGGTTACTCCAAAAGTCATCGTGTCAAGTTTATCTTCATTGTCTTCGGAACGATAGACAACTTTTATCCGGCAAAATAGCTTCGGTCACATTTCTTATTGTTTTTTCGACCCTGGATTAATAAGTGCAAATCGTCGGCAAGGTTGGGCTAAGTCAAAACATATTAATCTTTAATTTGCATATATATTTTAATATTCTGACAATGAATTCAAAGGCGACACCGTAAAACATCGCGTTTAGAAAACAGATTTGTTGCCCTTTTTACATTTAAATGAAGCAATTATTACAAGTTGCATAAGCGAATTTCGTATTATATTTTTGCAAGTACGGGGTTTAAAAATGCTAAACAATCATCAATGATCTTGACATTCATCATATTGTAGATTTGAAATATTTGTGCCAAAAATTAAATAAATTTTCACATTTTCTGCAATTAAAAATATTTTGGACCAACGACATTGGAATCCACAAAATATCATTGAAATCATATCAAAGCATTGAAACATTATAAAACGAGGATCGATTCGATTTCTCTCTAGCGATACCTATTTAGAAATTGAAAACCCCATCGATCGCCGTATCATATTAATTAACGATCATAATTTCAACGAGTGTCAGAAAACAATTAGTTTCGAATAATAGACAATCCAATTATTATCACATAAATTACGCTCGTTCACATAGCGGAAGTGTTTTTTTCTCCTGCGTTATTTTGAATTTAATTCAAGGCCCGACTTGTTTCTATTCGTCCGATATGTGTTATGGTTATTTATTTATACTTATACATACATTAATATCTGAATACGGAAATGCAGAAAATTAGTTGGGTGTATATGATTTTACGTTTTTTATTTGATTTGTTTGATTAATAATAACTATAGCCAGTGCCCTGCAGAATTGATTCCTACAAGATCTTACTGCCGTTTTCCGGCGTGAATTATATGTTGTTACATGCAGCCCATTTTCCGCACTGTGCTTTCAGTCGACAATCCAAATATTTTTGAAATAAATTTTTTCCCGATTAATTGCTTTGAATCAAATTATTGGTATTTATTATCAAAACAGTTTTTGTACTATATCGTTATTTAAGAAAAAAAAACATACGGCATATAATATCTTTTACACCATCTAAGATACACAAAACTTTTGTTTAAATGAAGAAAAAAATAATTATGAAAAAATATAAAACTGTTTTTTGTGCATTGCGTATTTGGATTTTAGCCCATTGTGTAGCAATCTGATCGCCTTCCAAGGAACCAGTAGGCGCGCGATCGACGTCACAAGTGTATCTTTCCGAGAAGCTTATTTCGCTGTTTCACTTTGTTGCATTACAAGAGGCTATACTAATCAAGAAGAGAGAAGGATCTTTTGTCGTAGTTAGTAGCAGCTCGTTTGTTTACGTTTGCCTTTGCAGTGAGTTGCAGACTCAGTATGAAAGCAAAATCAAGTATTTCACGGCATATTGTATATACAATAACTAGAATTTTTCTCCTAGAATTTTCAACTTTCATGGTACAAAAATCAGCAATCTAATTAAACTTTACTCACATTAATATATTGTGAAAAAAGTTATCTAATTAAAGGCTTATTACATCTATACCCTTTGATATTACTACATTTATGTTGCCACCACATTTGACAATTCACTGTTACGTTTAGTATTTTTTTTTTAAATTGATCACATTATGTATACCCTCTTCACTAATATTGCTCCAGATTCCCTATAAAATAAGGTAAATACATAAAATCCCCCGGTAAAGAACTCCGACTGCATTTTTGCGACAAAACGAACGAATTTGAATTTCCAATTAAACAAATATCGATAAATGTTAAAATTGATTAATCGCCTACAAAATCTTAATTACGATTAACATGATTCTCTATTATATATCAAGGTCATTGTATTGTGTGTCTGATGATGTAGTTTTATTAATTTAATTTAACGTTTATTATAATTCGAAAGACCGTTTTATTTATAACTCACCTTGAATCGAAAATTACTGTATTAAACCTACTTTTATGGCAATAAATTCGAAAAGCCGCACGCAGAACCTACGATAATGGTACTATAATAGTAATGCGGCCAACATAAATACACATTATGTCCAATAGAAAATGTATTGATCGATAATAATTATTGATTTTTTATAGTGAATAAAGATACGTAATAACTTAACAGTAAACAACTCATGCTCCTCATCTTGCTCTCAGCAATGCGCATGTTATAAAAAATGTTTTCATAGGTTATGTTTCGTGAAAAACCCTCTTCTGAAGAAGTAATATAGAATTTCATAAAGTAACGATCGTTTCTATTTCATACCTACACTCACACAAAAATAAATTCCTGATCGAAGTGGTTCCCCCCAGGTAGGTATCCACGTAACCGCAAATGTTTTTTTTGAGTCGATAATATAAATATTGTAATGTCGATAAGCGATAATGCATAAGTTATTGACAAAAACCACCGGAATTCACCGGCGTATTTCGCGTTACGTAACAGTGTAAGGTTTCTACTGAATTTCTGCCTTATTCAAATCAGATCGTGTGTTCTGGTGCAGAATAATATTAAGCCGCATAATAGAATGTTTCGAGTACTCAGGGACGGAGGAAATAAATATTTATTGCATCCATGGATATTAATCAAAAATTGATTCTATTTATTCAGTCAATCCTAGTTTTTTTAAAATCTCCCTCCACTACCCACCTACCATTTTTGTGAATATTTTAATAAACAATTCATCCTTTTTATTTAAACTTTATCTCCATCTTTCTCTTTTTTGCTGTCTTTTATTGGTATTTGAAGTTTTTATGATTTTTACTGTTTTTAGTATCTAAAAAACTAAACAAGAAAGCATACAG
>MU187103.1:65812-79527 GCA_016904865.1 Pissodes strobi
GGTTTTAAAGCTTTTTCGCGTTTTTTACTGTTTTCAATATTTAATAACTAAAACAGATAAGCCTATAGCCAACAGAACAAAAAAGATAGAAAAAAAAGCAAAGAGGCGGAAGAAAAACAGTAAAGCAGATTAAGACATAAAAAATAATTCAAATACATCAACAGAACTGCAGAAAACGGTAAACGGCAAAAAAACATTCACAAACTCAAACTAACCCAAACTCCCATTTTTGTGAATATTTTAATAAGCAATTCATGCTTTTTATTTAAATTTTATCTCCATTTTGCTGTCTTTTATTGGTATTTGAAGTTTTTATGTTTTTTTCTGTTTTTAGTATCTGAAAAACTAAACAAAAAAACATACGACAATTGACAGGCAGGTAAAAGAAATAGAAAAAACGCTAAAACGGAAGAAGACATCAACAACAATTAAAACAACTGCAAAAAACATTAAATAGCAATAGCAAAAAAAAAATTAAAAACATCCACTTCAACTCTTTTTTTTGGGAATGTTTTAATATATAATCTGTAATTTTTTACTTATATTTCCTTTTTTTTGGTTTTTATTGGTTTCTAAAGCTTTTTTGCGTTTTTTTATAGTTTTCAATATTTGATAAATTAAACACGTAAGCCTACAGAGATATCAAACTGACCGGCAGCTAGAAGAAAAGCGAAGAGGCGAAAGAAAAACAGTAGAGCAGATTAAGACATAAATAGCAATTTAAAAACATCAACAGAACCAAAAAAAAACAGTAAACAACAGCAAAAAACAAATAAAAAAAACATCCATTAAACCATACTTTCACTTTTGTAAATTTTTATAATATACAATCTATACCTTTTATATAAGCTTTATCTCCATCTTCCTCTTTTTGCTGTTTTTTTATTAATATTTGAAGTTATTTTGTATTTTACTCTTTTTTATAACTGAAAAATTAAACAAAAAGGCAGACTATCAAACTGACTAGCAGACAGAAGAAAGCGAAAAGGAGGAAGAAATAGGAAAAACAGTAAAACGAAATAAGGCATCAAAAACAGTTAAAAAGGTGTAAAAACAGTAAATAACTACAGTAAAAAAAAAAACATCCAGTCCAACTCTCATTTTTGTAAATATTTTAATAAATAATCTGTGATTTCTTTTTAATTATCTATATTTTCTCATTTTCCTTGCTTTTTATGTTTTTTATCGAGGTTTTTAAAGTTTTTTGCGTTTTTTACTGTTTTTAGTATCTAGGAACTTAAACAGATGGGCCGATAGAGATGTCAAACTGACCGGCAGATAGAAAAAAGCGAAGAGGGAAGAAATAGGAAAAACAATGAAAGAGATTAAGACATAAAAACATTCTAAAAAAGCAACAACAGAAGAGAAAAATATAAACATCCTCTAGCCCAAACGCTTACTTACGTGAGTAATTTAATAAAAATATGTTATAATGGATGTGCCAAAAAACATTCCAATCCGATAATACGCAAAAATAAGCTATTCAGGGCAATATAGAGTCAGAATCATTACTTTACCTTACATTTTCAAGTCCCTATGATGATAAATTCAAACTTATTTCAATTGAGAAGGTAACCTTAAGGAAATGCTAGCAGAAATTATTCTAGTTAAAATAAATCTTAAATAATATATTTTGGTTAGGCACTTTTCTTTGCAAACTCATTTCAAATAACAGCAGCATAGATAAAAGAGCGATTGTTAATATTCTACTGCAATATGACGTCATGTTATCATATCGAATGTTAGTTTGCGCAATATCGATATGGTGATTCATCTCTAAAAAGACGCACAAGAGGCGCATTATAAGATCCTTTACACAAATGGAGCATTATGTAAAAAATCGACGTCTCCTATTGGTCGATCCATCTCGTATTACAATATGCCTTCGTGATGCAATCACTTTGTGGCAAGAGCTCTTGTGGTTAAGAGGTTTAGATGGCTGGGTCTCTCCTGGTTCAAACCCCATTGCTTTTTTTTATTTTTTTACAGTTTCTAAACAGTTTTTTTCTTGATTTTGGGTATGTGTTGGGTTAGTTTGGGTTAGTTTCCTTTTCTTGAGCCCCCGTAGCGAGCGAAGCGAGCGGAGGGCCATGCGGATCAACCACTAGGAGAGGTCGATTTTTACATACCTAGTGCTCTATTTGTGTAAAGGATCTTAAAACGCACGGGAAGCGTTTGGGTCGCGCGCCATCTAACATGCTTTGAATGAGATGCCGTATATTTTGAAGAAATCTAGCTACCCGTTTGAACGTCCTTGTTCCACTCATTGGTTAATATATAGACTATTCTCCTTTTCCTTATGCAAAGATATTAGTTATTAATTTCTATTGGTCAGAATTATGGGCGGGTGATTCAAATGTTTGAAACTGATTCTACTCCTATTTCTAGGTCGCTGGCAATGACTTTCCATTCATCAAAATGATAGAAAATTATATATGTATTAATCATTTTAGAGAAATATTATTAACATTATATACCGGTTACATCTTTAATTCTATCTACAAATCCGAACCTCTCAATTCTCCTTAGTTTCCAGCTTTCCAAGTTCCATTGAAATGTGGAGCACATATCTATGGCTGAAAAGCAAAGGATCAATGCAGTTTATCTCCAATAATTATTAAAACTTTGTTCCCCGTATTATCAAATTAAGTAAATAAAAAATATTATACAGGATGTTTAAAGAAAACCTAATATAAACTAAAGCTGCCCAAACCCAAACATTTCAATATTGACATTCAACCTTTCATGATTATATGATTTTTCTAAAATACTGTTTTCCTTTCAGCTATGTCCAATGAAGGGGAGGGGTACAGCGATGAACCTGTGCAGGGGTTCCCCAACGACACTGGTAAGTCAAATAATCTGAATAAATGTTAAACGTGTATAAAGTATGTCGTATCATTCAATTATTTAAAAAAAAATTATGTGCCACAACTTCACCATTATAAGCACACAATTTTCAATTCAATTTCAATTCAAAAAGTGCTTTATTAGTCTAAAATCATAAATTTTGTTGACAAAGCGTAGGTAAATAAAAGCAGGTAACATCAACATTCATGCCAACCATGGCATGGCGGCGATCCAGAGACATAAGTATTCCGGCAATTCCAGGAACACAAACATCCCGGCACCCCAGAATACCTGGCAAGTCGCCGAACCGCACCAAAAGTTAACTAAACTTAACTTAACTTAACTTAACTTAAACCACGCTAAACACCCAGAACAATCAAATACAAACAAAGAGACAAGCAATGAAATACAACATGACGTGGTACAATCATTATAATAGATCACCAAGTTCAAAGCTCGGCATAAAAGTTAAGCCAGTAAAAGTAATGGTCAATAAAATAAAATGATCAATAAAATAAAATGGTCAATAAAACAAAACAATCAATGAAACAAAAAAGTCAAAAAACAAAAATTAAACCTAAAAAATAATTAACTCACAAACTTGTCAAGCCGAGACTCATTATAATAATCAGTATCAGAATTTTCTATCCATTATACATTATACAACTGGCAATACATATCTACATGTCAAAGCGTGTCCTGGTAGAATTCAGTCAAAGTGTAATATGCCCTACTCAAAAGTAATTTTTTTAGCAAGCAACGAAAGGTCTCAATGGAATGCACGGTCTTTAAATTGGTTGGTAAATGATTAAACATTTTTCGACCCTCATAAATTAGTGATTTTTTTACTAAAGTAGATTTGGGAATTGGTAAAGGTAAAAGGTGAGCCTGACGCGTCTCAATTTGAGGAGCAGGTCCCTAAAGTGCATTGTGGTTTTCAAAGATAAGGGTTGTGGTCTCTAATATGAAAAGAGAAGTCAGAGTTAAAATCCGTTGAGTCACAAAATGTGGTCTACAAGAATCCCTATGAGTAATGTTAGCAATAAGGCGAACAGCTTTTTTTTGGAGAACAAAAAGCACATTAAGTAGGCCTTGATTTGCAACACCCCAGAATGGTATACCATACGTAAGGTGAGACTCAAACAAAGAGAAGTAAACTGTCCGTGCTAGTTGTGGACCTAATTCTTCCCTTACCACTCGCACAGCAAAACATCCTGATGACAGTCTTCTTCCTAGCATCAACACATGATCTTCAAAACGTAATTCCCGGTCGATTAGAATACCTAGAAACTTGGATACTATAGTTTCTGGCAATGGATCGCCATCCAAGAGTAGCCCAGTAACATCACATTTAAACCCAACTATGTGGGTTTTACTGAGGTTTAAACAAAGACGGTTACAGGCAAACCAGTCCTTAATGATCTTGAGATCACTTGCTATAGTTTGATGTAGCTCCCCAGTTCCTCTATTTTTCCACAGGATTGATGTGTCGTCGGCAAAGAGAGTGAATTCTCCAGAAACATTAAGTTCAACGATGTCATTAATATAAAGTAAAAATAAAATTGGCCCCAGAACGGAGCCCTGAGGAACTCCACAATTGATGTCCAGAACAGAGGACTTTTTACCCGCGTGCGCAACAGATTGGCATCGACCCTCAAGGTAAGACTTAAACCAGGTGTGTGCAACTCCCGAAACCCATACCTCTCAAGCTTCAACAGCAGAATTCTGTGATCCACACAGTCAAAGGCTTTGGACAGATCACAGAAAACCGCTGCCGAGACACTACCCTGATTCACACCAAAATAAACACCCTCAAGAAAACTGTAAATTGCATCCTGGGTGCTCCTAGATGTCTGAAATCCAAATTGCCTGACAGTTAATACCTTTAATGATAGAAGATAATTACAAATCATTTTCTTCACGAGTTTTTCTATGACTTTGGATAGGGTAGGAAGTAAGGAAATTGGGCGATAATTGGAAGTATCATCAGTTTCACCACCCTTGAACAAGGGAACCACCAAAGAAGACTTCAAACATGCAGGAAATGCACCCTCAACCCAAGAATTATTGACAGCAACGGACAGCGCTTCCAGAGCCCTATCAGGTAGCCGCAAAAGCACTTTCGGGGAGATTTTGTCTTCACCACTAGACCTTTTGTCCCTTATTTCAGATATAGTTGTCCTAATTTCATGCATGTTTGTATCATAAAAAGCAAATGTACCAGTGGTGTTATCAACATTCTTAAGAAAAGACAAAGGGTCTGAAGGGAATGCCATGTTTTGGGTTAATTGAAGTGAAACTTCTGAGAGATATTATAGGAATTGAATTTTATTTTTTTTTAAACCTTTTTTTTCTGAAATTTTGCCCCTGTCTTTGACACTTATTAATTTTTTTTCCTCCTTTTCAACCTTTTTTTTTCGCCGAAAACCGCATTTCTCTAACTTTTTTTTTATTATTATTTTTTTTCTTTGCTTCGTTTTATAATACTTTTATTACCTTTCAGAACAATTCTTTCTTTTCATTTTTTTTCTTATTTGGTTTTATAATACTTTTATTAACTTTCCGAACAATCTTTTGCTTTTTTCTTATTTTTTTTTCTTAATTCGTTTTAAATTACTTCTATTAACTTTCCGAATATCTTTTTACGTTTTTTTTTAAAGTTTTTTCCCTTTTTTTTCAAAAATGTTTGTTTTTTATTCATAAAGCATTTTTTCTTCCCATTTTTGCCATCCCCGACTTCGTAGCTGAACTCCTTCGCCTTTTTTTGCGTTTCTCTAACTTTTTTTTAATTATTATTTTTTTTCTTTATTTTGTTTTATAATACATACTTTTATTACCTTTCAAGACAATTCTTTCTTTTTACTTTTTCTTATTTGGTTTTATAATACTTTTATGAACCTTCTAAACAATCTCGTTTCTTTTTTATATTTATTTTATTTCGTTTTATATCGTTTTATATTACTTCTATTAAATTTACGAATATTTTTGTACGTTTTTTTTTCAATTTTTTCCCCATTTTTTCAAAAATGTTTGATTTTTCTCATAAAACATATTTTCTTTCCATTTTTGTCATCCCTGACTTCGTAGCTGAACTCCTTCGCCTTTTTTGCGTTTCTCTAACTTTGTTCTTTTTTTTCTTATTTCGTTTTATTATACTTTTATTAATTTTTCGAGCAAATTTTGACGTGTTTTTTCAGTTTTTTCACATTTATTCGAAAACTTTTGGATATCCGGGAAGTGGGGGTGGGGGTATAATCCCCCCCCCCCCCCCCATTATCACTTGTCAGAATTTCGATCCGAGGCTGCGTTGAAGAGATATCGGCAAATAACAGTTATTCCCCAAAATCCCTCTTTAAATTAGAGCCCTGGTCCCCTCATAATATGGTTAAAGGTAACCTCCCATGAGGCGCACCTGCTATACAAATTTCGACGCCGTAGCTCTTCCCGTTCTCTCGAAATCAATTATTTTAGTTTTCTTCTCCCCCTCTCACGGCCGTAAGGGGGGGGGGGGGGGATGAAGTCCAGTTTTCGTCCAGGAACCTCATTTTACTCTGGCTACATGTCCTGAAAATTTCAACCCTCTAGCTATACTGGAACATGCATAATTAAAGGAGCATTTCCCTTTGATAACCGTTCCAACTTTGATAAGCGTTTCACTTTGATAAGCGTTTCATTTTTTCTGACTTTACCCTCGCTAAAGAAGTTTCACTTCAAATCTTCAAAAATCTATCGATATATCAAAACACCTAAGTTTTTTCATAGATATTTAAAATTACCGCTAACACGTCGAAAGAACAATATAATAGAGATGTTTTGTATTATCCGAATACGCGATTGGGATGCAAATCGATAGCTTCACATCCCTAATACACTTCCACTTTCATTTCAATGACTCGAGAATTACCTCCCTGGGGAGTAATTCTTGAGTCATTGGAAAGAAAGGATATAATAGAGATGTAATGTATTATTTATATACTTATATCTTATAAAGAAATGTAGAATAGAGATGTTTTGTATTATCCAAAAACGCGATTGAGATGCAAATTGATAACTTCACATCCCTAATACACTTTCTCATCCCTTCCATTGACTCGAGAATTACCTCCCTGGGGAGTAATTCTTGCCTCATTGGAAAGAAAGGATATAATAGAGATGTATTGTATTCTTGATATACACGATTGGTTCTACCGAATGTATATCGATACGTTTACATTTCTATTTAATTTTCTCTTTCCACGTCAAAGTTGTTCCAACGGCTCGAGAATATGGGTCCTAAAGCTGTTTGAGACGTGCATATTAAAACACATTTTTCTTTACTAAAATAAAACCATCGAATTTCAAGTCAAAACCTCCTAATGTTGGCAAAAATCAGTGGAAATGTTCGAGATAGCTATTTGAATAATTTTGGTTATCGAGGGCCCTTAAAGTGTTATTTATTTTTAATTTAGTTTTTGAACATTTTGCTCTACACTAAATATAGTATTGCGTTTCTTTTATAAAAGTACGAATCTAAAGCTCTCGTTATTTATGTGTAGCAATAAGCATCTAAAAAAATTAAAAAGAAAGCCACTGTAATATAATATACGGTGGCTTTATATAAGAAAGGCATTGTGAAAAATTAGCATTTTAAGATCCTTTACACAAAAAGTGCACTATGTAAAACTCGACCTCTCCTATTGGTCGATCCATCTCCTATTACAATATGTCTTCGTGATGCAATCAATGTCTGTTAAGAGCTCTCGTGGTTTAGAGGTTTAGATAGCTAGGTCTCACCTGGACGGCCCGGGTTCAAACCCTGTTGCTTCTTTTTATTAAGATTATGTGTCTAAACAGTTTTTTTCTTGATTTTGGGTTATTTTGGGTTAATTTGGGTTAGCACCTGGTTAGTTTCCCTTTCTTGAGCCCCTGTAGCGAGCGAAGCGAGCGGAGGACCATGCGGATTGACCAATAGGAGAGGCCAATTTTTATATAGTGCACTATTTGTGTAAAGGATCTTATAACGCGAAAAATTAATGGTGTCACTGTCGTCCTCTATCGACTCCTGTCAAAACTGCAGTCTAAGATCACAGCCTTCTTTACAAATGTGACGTTATCTATTAAAATACACCCAAAATCAACGAAGCTTCGAAGTTCCGCCCAGAGATGTCGCAGACCGTTGAATAAATAATTTACCTATTAATATACTTTACATAAATAGCGCACTATGTATCAATCGACTTCTTCTATGAGTCGATCCATCTCGTATTACAATATGTCCTCGTGATGCAATCAATTTCCCGCAAGAGCTCTCGTGGTCGAGAGGTTTAGATGGCTTCAAACCCCGTTGCTTTTTTTTATTATTTTTTAAAGATTATGTTTCTAAACAAACAGTTTTTTTCTTGATTTTGGGTATGTCTTGGGTTAGTTTGGATTAGCACCTGGTTAGAGTTCGCCCAGCCGTTGTTGACCCTCGAAACGCATGCAATTGCATGCGTTTCGAGGGTCAACAACGGCTGGGCGGACTATAGTTTCCTTTTCCATGCGGATCGACCAATAGGAGCGGTCGAATTTTTACATAGTGCTCTATTTGTGTAAAGGATCTTAATACCAAATAATTTTCTATAATTTCTTTTTATATAGAGAATAATTATTGATAATAAGTTTTGAATAACAAATTGCGAGCGCAAATATTTTAAATATGTTTTTGCATCAAAACGTAATTTTTCTTCAAAATTAAAGCTGTATAGACTGTATAGTATAAACAAATAATTAAGAAAATGTGTCTATTGATCTATATGGCCCTCCTTATAATACAGTCTTTATTGCTCGCCTTATTCCATGCATAGAATGCTCACAAATTCATTTATTACGATATATTTAATCTTAATTACAAGAAAAAGCCTTTATTTTGTACCTAATTTTTGAACACTGTCTCGGAGTTTAATGAAAACTGCTACATAAAGAGCCTTAATCAGTGAACTGTGTATTTCTACTAATAGGGTAATATTTCCTCAAAAAATATTTGCTACAGGTAATTTGTTAAACGTAATTTTACTGTATAAACAATGGTAATACTTACCTGGTTAAAAATTCTTTTCAAAAATCTACATTATCTCTCCATTATTCGTTATAATAAAATTACTGTCGCCCTCTAGCAGCTGACTAGCAAAACAACAGTTCAAAATCAGAATCGAGCTTTGCAAAACTTGCTGTGGCGCCATCTGTTCAAATCTTCTTAAACCTACAAAGAGCTCCCGCCGCCTATGGAATGGCTACCGAAGCGCCTTGCGCTTGGCTTCATTTAGTTTCAAGTCAGCCCACTAGATGACAATCGTATACGTTTCTTCGCAAGCAGCTTTGTAGTCTGGCGGAACGATGTCGCCACATGGACAATCGAGGACAATTTTATTTCATTTTATGTGCCTGGTTGCTAAATAGTTATCATGTCTTTAAAATTAGTATAGAGAGGAAAGAAATACAGGGGTTTCGGAAAGTAATAATAATAATAATAATAAAAAATTGTTGGATTTGTATCAGAGAATATTACTATTCGATTTTTATTTATTTATTTATTTTTGGAGACGCCCGATGACTATGTTTATACAAAAATTCCAGAATTGTTTTTGAATATACGAAGTGGCACAGAAACTGGGTTATAAAATATTTGTTTTATTTTTGTTAGTAGAATATTTCTGTATATTTTTCGTTTAGGCTATTTAGAATACATTTTTCTAACGATTCTCTTAAATAAATTTTTAGATTTTAGAAAAAGTTATACTTGACACTTGACACACATATTTGAAAGATTTTTTCGAATGATAAATTTGCATTCGAAAATATTTGCATTAAAAAGGTAATTTTGAGTGTTGGTTAGTTTGGGTTAGACGTGTGCTTCATTTTAACGACCAAAAGCAGCAAAGCGTAAAATCTTCATTCGAAGAGAATATTATTCGGATCAAACAATAACCCTCGGTTTATAAATTTTTTTAAAATTTTCTTTCGGGCACGCAATTACTTCATTTTCTGTCGGTTCGAGAGAATATATGTAAATGTGGCAACGTCGCAAAAATATACTGGGTGATATATAATAAAACGAAAAATTTTGTGAACCTATTTTTATATATTTGGCATATAAACTCTGGGAAATTTTGCCTAAAGAGCTGTTACTATTATCACACTATTGGGTACGTAATCTAAATATATACCGTGGACAAAAAAAAATGACCCAAACTACACTATTCCATGAATTGTGTGCAATTTAACGGTAAATTAGTCAAGACGAGGAAAAAGCGAAGCTTTTTCCTAATTAATTACCATTTCAAATAAAAAATACATCGAATAAATTATTCGGCTAATAATGTGCCGATATTTATAAATATTTGTACGATTATAACAACAAAAAGTTAAATTTACTTTTGATGTATATTTTTAATCTCCGAATTCGTTCTGCATCGATTAAAAACGATTTTAGAGCTTCGTAAAATCAGTTACAAGGCGAGATGTGCGCAATCCAAGGTTTCTATATTAATAAGTCAATAAATCTAAATATAATTTATGTATTATTTTCATTTTTAATTCTTCTTTTTGGACCATATTATTATTTTTTTAATTTCCTGGGTTGAGGTTCTTAATAAACTAAATGGAAAAATGAACTTTTGACAATGCTTTGACACTAAGGTGAAACGTCAAAAGTGACAATTGCAAGATTTAGTTTATTAAGAGCCTCAACCCAAGAAAATTTGGTAGTTGCAAAACTGTACAAAACTACTATCAAGAATTTTTTGTGTATTTTGACAATTTCTTCTGTTCCTTAGAACTGATTGAATATTTGAAAAAATACAAACAGTTGGACAGTCTAGGCACCATATACTTAGAGGAAGTCCTTTGGTAAGTGACAAAGAACTTCTACGTAAAGGAAGAGGTAACTTTGATTACAGAGTAGATAATGCCGTAGTAAAATGGGCTAACACTAAATGTGTGACTTTGGCGAGTTCCTGCGCCTCACACAGTCCAATTTTTGAAGTTAGGTGGTACAGCAAAGAACAGGAGAAAAAGGTAAACATTCAATGTCCTCAAATTCCCTTGGAAGGTGTAGATTTATCCGATATGTTAATTTCTCTCAACACGACCTCTTTCAAATCACAACGATAGTATCTTGCTATCTTTAGCCAAATGATTGATATTGCAGCCAATAAAGCGTGGTTATTGGATCGGAGAGATTTGGAGTCGAGAGGCAAAAGGCATGAGAAGTTAAAAGATTTTAAAATTAACATTGCAATTCACTCCCGAAATATGCCCAAAAAAAGAAGTTCTACTGTAAATGATTCACCGGAAAAGAATATAAAATTTCCCGTAGCTCCACGTCCAACTGAAGATGTTTGGTTTGATAATATTGGACACTTTTCAGTTACACAATATACACAAATGGGCAAACACAAATTTCTAGTCAAAAGTGCAATTTACGTTTAGGCATCGTAGCAGGAGCTAATCAAAGAAACTACTTTACGACCTACCAGTCACAGTAAGCAGCTTGCTTGTACATGGTGTCCCAAACTCGAGCCTCATCATTGGGATCGCGGGAACTACAAGTGATATAAGATCGATTAAATGGAGGCAGAGTTGCGCGATTTGGTGCTGATCAAAATGCCACCTTACAAGTTTAAAAATTTCGAACACATCCGAAGATTTTTGGAAGCAATAAGAAAATAAATATCACATTCTTATAATTTCTTTTTCTTTGCTACAAAATGGTGTTATCGGGTCGGTCAAGTTTGCCCCCCCGTATTAAACAAATTTCAAAAATAAATGAAGCATAATTTTGCACACATTTTGTCCAACTCTGCACACCGCAAATGAAATTTTGCACACCCATACAAGGAAAACTAGAGCTGTTTTTTATACGGGGGGCAAACTTGACCGCCCCTTCCCCCCTCCCCGTCTGTTAAAAAATTGAAAAATTTTGATGCCACTCTATTCGGCAAATTTTGCACAATTTTGCACACCTATTTTCAAATTTTGCACACTTTTCTGGGGAAAGTTATGACGTGTTAAAAATTTGAATTTCCCCCCCGTATGTCAAAACGTGGAAAAAATTTTATGCTGCTAGGTTCTACTAATTTTGCATATTTTGCACACCTATTTTCAAATTTTGCACATTTTTCTGGGGGAAAGTTATGAGATGTTAAAGATTTGCATTTAACCCCCCGTTTGTCAAAAAGTTTTAAAATTTTGATGCTGGCAAGTTCAACTAATTTTGCACACTTTTCTGGAGAAAGTTATGAGATATTTAATATTTGCATTCCCCCCACCGTTTCTCAAAGAGTTGAAATCTTTTAATGCTGCCAGATTCAACTAATTTTGCACATCAAAGTTATGAGGTGTTGCATTCCCCCCCCCCCCCCACTGCCTTTGTCAAAATGTTAAAACATTTTGATGCTGCTAGGTTCAACTAATTTTGCACACCTATTTTCAAATTTAGCACACTTTTCTGAGAAAAGTTCTGAGGTCCATATTAAATATTTGCATTTTCCCCCCATTTGTCAAAAAGTTGAAATCTTGCATAATTTTGCACAACTAACTTCCAATTTTGCACGCTCTTCTGGGGAAAGTTATGTGGTTAAAACGGGGAGAAAATGCAAATTTTTAACACCTCATAACTTTCCCCAGAAAGATGTGCAAAATTTTAAAATTGGTGTTCAAAATTTTGGTAATTTAGTTGAACCTAACACCATCAAAAATTTTCAACTTTTGCACAAACGGGGGAGAAAATGCAAATTTCCTTATAACTTTCCCCTGAAAAGTGTGCAATGTGCAAAATTTTTAAATAGGTGTGCAAAATTGTGCAAAATTACTTAAACTTTGCAGCTTCAAAAATTTAAACCTAGCAGCATTAAAATGTTTAAACTTTTGGCAAAGATAGGGGAAAATGGAAATCCTTAACACCTCATAACTTCCTCCAGAGAAGTGTGAAAAATTTGCAATTAGATGTGCTAAATTAGTTGAACTTAACAGCATCAAGATTTTTAAACTTATTGACAAACGGGGGGGGGGGGGGGATGGAAATCTTTAACACTTTATAACTTTCCCCAGAAAAGTGTGCAAAATTTGAAAATAAGTGTGCAAAATCAATTGGATCTAGCAGCATCAATTTTTTTGCAACATTTTGACAAACGGGGGAGAAAATGCAAATTTTTAACACCTCATAACCTTAGTTTTTTCTAAATGCGGCTTGCTCTACAGGTTGATATTCTTCTAATTTGTTGGTCAGTCTATTTGTTATTACTTTTGTGAAGAGTTTGTAGATTTGTGAGAGCAAGCTAATTCGCCTGTAGTTGTCTAAATTTGCTTTGTCTCCTTTTTTATATAATAGGACTTCAATCGCATTATTCCATGAATTTGGTATTTTTCCTTTTTTCAAGCATTTGTTAAATATCATTATCATACATTTTATTTCAATATTAACATTTTTGTAACAGCATAACCTAATATTAACACGTCATTAGTACTAGTATAACTAGGGCCTGTTGTTTCGCCTGGTGTTATTCGATCAGCACCGTGGCCAACAGGGTACGACGCCCTTAGGGAGCTGTTGTTAGCCTACCTAATTAGTTAGGCGCAGCTGTGCTACGGTTGGCTTGAGTATTACTTGGGAAACCCCTTCAATATCTTTACAAGTTAGTTGTTGGCCAGAGCTATATTAGATTAGAATACTTGATTTGTTAAGTAATGTTATTCCCAAGAAGATTATACAAGGAAAAGCAGTGAAAAACCTTGTTTGAACTGCTCTCAGGGAGCAGGAGCTCATATGTTAAAAAGACATCACAATATATACAACATAGACTTAACTACTATATACAATGTACAATATACAAGGTGAAGACTTAGCA
>MU187104.1:1838-15994 GCA_016904865.1 Pissodes strobi
ATACATCCTAGCACATAAAAAATTATATTCTCAAGTGACAAAACTTGTATCAATATCAATAAATTCTTGCAGTTTTCCCGATTCTATTCTATTCTTCTAAAAATGCATGAAATAAATGCTATTAGGCAACGAACCGTACGGGATCTTTTTAAAGTCGTCTCTCTATGGTTTAAACCTGGGCTTCCCTGAAATAATAGAAATATGCAGCTTGTCTTTTCTGTTATTTGCCTTTTCCAAAGCAATTCCCTGATCATATTTTACTTGCGTTGAGTGTTGACGAAGGGAGGTAAATAAACTTATAGAGAAAAATATAGAAATATATTTAAAGCTATAAAGCCGAAGTATCTCGGATGATGAAATTAAAATACCCAAGGATAATATGTTTTTAAAGTCACGAAAAATTAATATTGAATTTTGTTCTATATCTTCATATGACACATTTTGTATTATTAACTTATTCACAATATTATCTGTTGGTCCAAAACGATGCTTAAAAAATTATTCAAGGTATACACAAAATACAAAAAACAATTAGAAGCAATGATCCCAGAGTGGTGGCCTAAGTCCTTTGACCTTCATGCCTTTATTATTGCAATACTTTCCGGATAGTTATTACCAAAGCTACGAATGTTGATAGTATATTACATAAGAAGTGTAGAAAATACTAGATTTTAAACGAGGAAGTTTCTGCAAAAATCCTTTGAGGTTGAAAACTTACCTTCGCACGGTTAATGTATAACACTTTTCCTACGACCACCTATGAAAATTATACAAAACGCACTCTTTTCATTCCTAAGACATTACACATACGTGTTGAAATCAACTTTTCAACACTAGTGTTGAAGATATTACTTATCGCTTCAACCTCAAATTGATACCATCTGCCATCTCTTCGACAAGAGTCTTGTGGAATATACTTTGTGTTTTCTAAAAAACCCGTGTCACTTTATAACCAGGTTACCTGTGTTTTTTTTTTCGTAAGCGGTCATTGGAAAAATAACTTTACTACACTCGACTATATCAAAATAAATGAGGAACTCCTGAATCTCGTGATTGCGGAAGTATCCGTTCCTCCGCAACCGGGAAATTAATGCTCCATTTAGCCATACTTCGTGCTTGCAGGAACTTCTAAAGTTTTGTTGTTTTAAAGTCGCCTTCATGGAGCGGTATAATTTAGAGAACATGAATCTATATTCTGCGCAAATCATATTCGGGAAATGGTTTTGGAGATCTTCAGGTTTTGAAAATTAAAAGGTGATGACTAGTTACATGCAGTGAAATGATATTTGCAATTCAAACAATTATCCAGATGTTGGCTTTTTTATAATAAACATTTTACGTGAACCTACGCCATCAGTTAGAACCTTATAGCTGTCCCAAGCATTGCGTCCTTCCTTCGTAGGCACATCGTTAAGTTGAAAAATATATTGATTGCCAGCAGTTTTGTCTTTTATACAAAGGGTATGTTATGGATAGCGCTAGTTTTCAGCATTTCCGTTGCCCGTATTTAATAAGGATTTGAGCTGGCAGCACACTCCCCTGCTAGCTTTGCATTTTAGTTTTTAATTGAAATATCTTTTTGCCTCTGATTTTCGCTTTCAGTAGATTAATATGTTCATCAATATTAAGTCTTTTTAATAACTTTATATATCGACCCTTGCTGATATTTATATTTGAGTAAATATCTATTGTACTTCGCAATAGACGTTTTATATAGCATGCGTTGGGAGTTAGTACGAAATATTGGATATCAGTTTACAGAAACAATTACAACATATTTTTTTAAACAACACTTGTAGTTCGCAATCTTGGGGCACTTTTAATATAATTTGGCATAGTAATTTCATCATTAGGCGACAAATCGTCGATTAATGTTTAGCTCATTCAAAGGAAGTCGCAGCCATTTTAGAGCATATCAATATTTTAACGATTATCGTAAATAATAGCATCCTAAATATTCAAGTACAAGTAAAGCTTAAAAACATCAAAATATTGCCTTTAATATCATAGGAATTAGAAATTCTTATTTCCACCTATTTTTAAAATTAATCACTTCTTACGATATGATCAATTATCACAAGCACAATTTCTCGTGTATTAAAAAACAAGACACGAACTTGTTCAACCCAAATGAAATTCCATCGCTCTATTAGCACAAAGATTTAAGCACTTTAAATATAAATTCCGCACCAGTTCTTGCTTTTTAATTAAACCTCTTATCCGGTAAACAGATAATGTCCTGAATGTCTCGACATGCAAAGTAAAGCCTTTTGTAGCTAGTATAAAAGCCCTCCCAAGACGTGATTGCAAGCGCCCATTATCTTACTATTTGTAAAATTGTGCTCTTCTCAATAGTAGGTTATACCGCGTGTGGAAAAACTCTGCCATGGAGATAGTTCACTTTCAGTTCATCTATAAATATAAAGTAATTGCTATCACAAAAAGAACAAGCATGAGGAACAAGCAATTTTTTCGTACCTTCTAAGTTCTATCTACTATTAAAATAACAACAAAATAATAATCTCTCAATATGCCACTATCAACGCTAGCTTCTGCCGCTAGCTTTAACAAGAAATTCTTAAAAAATTATTCGAGTGGGAAATATTTTCTGAGGACCTCTGCCCCTTAGGTCTTAAGTCGTTGGGATTGTATCTAAGTAATATCAAGCATAACCGTCGCCCATGTGTTTTTCAAGAAAGATATCAAATATTATTTCAGGTCGCCAAATATTTCAGATAATCTCTAGGTTAAACTTCAAAATTTTTGGTAACTGTCTTAAACGCCACTAATAATCAACTACGGGTTTGAAGTAGGGCTGTTGTGAAGTGTCGCAAGATTCCAGAGGGATGTCCTCAAGGAATAGAACATGAGATAAATCCTTAAACTCGGTAAGGGGACACAGACAATCTAAATTTAAACTGGTCCCAAGGATGGAAACATAGTTTATATAATTTGCTAAAGATCTTTTTATGCCCGACGGGTATTTAAAATAAATGTCAATTTTGTGGAGTTAATAACTGATCGGCGATATTGTATATACAAATAATGGCAAGTGATAAATTACTAGTTTAGATAAACTAATTGCATGAAGTATATAATAGCATATTTAGTTGTCTTGGGAATTTCTCTTTAGAGCCTAACTGGTAAATTAAATTATTGAAATTATCATGTCGATCTGTGAAAAGGCGCATAAGGATAATGGTATATCATACATGAGTAGATTATGTAATCCGATCAGATATAGTTGGATCTTTAGGGTTTAAATTCAAATTGAATTTAATTCAACTATGACAAGAGTTGATCGGTAAAAACGTGTAGGAAAACCATGATAAAACATATACTATCGGATTATGAAAACTGAAAACGAAAAAAAATGAAGGATGCACACCAACCTTGAAATCGGAGTGTGAACAGTCCTTATTCTTCAGCATTGGAAAGCATTCGTCAGTAGTGCCAAGTTTTTCTTTGGCATAGTGTGTAAGCTGGTTTGCTGTATAAGGAGGGGGATCTTGGACATTACCATATAATGCCAGTCTTCTTTTAGGGGGGATGTGAGAGGTGCGGGAGCAATGACTTGAGGAGATGTAATGACTTTAGGACAAGTAATAACCACTGTGTCATGGTTATCAGTATAGTCGGTCTGAGGCGAAGTCGATTTTTTTATGGTTGGTGGGTTAGTCCTAATAATTCGCTTATCTTTGGCAGCCAACTTTTCTATCGTGAGTGCCATTTGATTTACACTTTTTCGCATATCACCCATTTCCTTCAATAACTCTTCCTTTGATGAGTAGTGAATCTGAACTCATCATGATTGTCCATAAAAATAGATGACAGATTGAATATATCTTGTTTCATTTTCTTGATCAAATGGAATACAGTTTCTTGTCTATTTTCCAGAGAGATCTGCGATCCTTGTAGTTTTGACACCTTGTCGTGAAGATATTTTAACGTAGGAGAGTCACAAACACTGCAGAAATTCTAATATGGTGGTACTTTTGTTGGTAGAGCGCCTTTGTTGTTGCCTTATCCAGCCCAGTACAGGCCATACAAAAATTGATGGCTGAAATGGTTGAAATGTAGGAAGTATTGTCAATTAACGATTAACAGAAAATTATATATTTCCACAACGGCGCGCAATACTGAAAATATTCGCACAAGTCTCCAAGGTCGTCGCTGATAGTTACGGCTAAAAAAATGTGTTATCACCGGACATATTTAACATCATAATTATTAATTAAACGCAGTAATTTTGGATTTTACGCATAACACAATGTGTTTTAGTGCGTCTTGTTCGAAATAGTAACTTATACATAAAGACTCTTTTTGAATGACTTGCAACAAAGAAATTAATAGCTACGCAATAGAAGAATCATTATGTACCATATTTTTTATTATTTAAAACATTTTAACAGTTGCCACTGGTAAAACAAAATAAGTACTAATTCCGAGACTGTTGCAGCGGTTTGAACCTTCTTGAAACCATCTTTAGCACTGGGGTGATTAGAGACTCGATGAAACGAAAAAGCTATAGCAAAAAGAGATCTATAGGATGTAGCCTGCGAGAGAATTAGATAGAACGCAGTTATGCAATTGTTACATGTTCGTTAAAAGTAAAAAATAGTTATTGTACGATCACTGAAGTTAAGCAAGGTCGGGTGTGGTTAGTATTTGGATGGGTGACCGCTTGGGAACACCACGTGCTTCGGTTAGATTGGGAAAAAATATATATAATATTCGATAAATAAATAGAAAAATTTAAGCATATATAATTGACATATTTCATTGTCATTAAATTTTCAAAAATTACCGTATAATAAAAAAAATTGAGATTTTCATTAAATCGGCTGTAACTCGAAAACCGTAAGAGTTAGAACTAAACGGTAAATAGCAAAGAAATAGGTTTCTTGAGGTACTTTAACGTGCCGTATTCCGTTTAATCCTATGACGTTTCATTTTTTTTAATTGGCTAAACGTCATTTTTATATTTTTCCCTTTTTCTCGGTAACGGAAAGAGATATCTGAAATCGGTTTGTGCCAGTATCTGCGTCGTCTCAGGCTAAATCCAAGCGCTTCTATCATATTTTTCTATAGGAAGTCAAATAAAGCAGGTATCTGATAAAATATCGTTTTCGTCTCAAAAATGAGTATTTTTCTTTCGGTATGGGCACGAAATGGGGAATTTCGTAGATGGATGGATACATTTCGAATACATTAGAAGGGGGTTTTTGGGTGTTCAATTTTTGCATCGAGATGGTCGTACAACCTTTTTGCACCCATATATTTCGAAAAAAATTAAAACTGTTTTAATAATAAATGTTTTGCCACTCTGTATATACTTTAAAAAATATATTTTTACTGTTGTATGATAGAAATGTATCTCTTTAACCGTTATCAACATGGTATCAATATTAAAGTAAGTAAATTCTCTATAATTATCCCACTTCTGATATACTGCATTCGTCTCATTCTCTCTCAGTTTAGTTTCATGAAGGTTTCACTTCTACCGCGTGAGCATACTTGACATTCTACACTGATAAAAATGTGGAAAAAAACTTTAATAAATATTTCTATGCTTTTTATTTGTTTTCTGTAAATAAAAATTACTTAGATTAAATAAAATTTCTTTAATTTAAATAATTGGGCGTGTTTGATTATCTTGGTTATTTCTTTGCCTTGTGATAGCAAGACTTTTTTCCATATTAAACACATATTTATTCGCTTCAAAGCTTTAAAGGTACGAAACCTCTCCGTTATTTAAAACAAATAAGGGTTGCTTTAAATTAAAAATAGTGAATATTGGACTAAATATTATTACTTCATCCGAGTCTCGTACGACTCATAGCAGTTGCGTAGCCGCGTCGACGCTCTACGCTCCTCCTCGTCTCATGCCCTCAGATCAGTTTCATTTCTGCTGCCGTCATAGAGTGTATCCGCCCAAGGTCGTTATTTTTTTTTTAGTATTTGTGATGGAAAATACATTAATTAAGTGGGTTAGTTTGGGTTAGTTTGGGTTAAATAAGAAGCGTTTGCAAATAAGAAGCGTTCTCTCATAATCAAAATGGTGATGAAATGTCCGTATTTTTAGAGGCATGGTTTATGTTACTAAACATTGGCTATGGTTTGAAAAATATACAGCATTATCAAGTTTTTACATGTCAAATCTATCCTAGAAACATATTGTATTTAAGATTTAACAAAATTTAGTTTAATAGACTAGAAGCTAGAAGTTTTTGCACTGTCAGGTATCTCTATGCGAGCTTTGGCTTTTAAGGTAACGTTTTCCAGTGAAAGGTACTTTGCACTTGATGATAATAGTGACAACCATTTACACTTTTGATCATAATGACTCTCAGTTAAAATTCATGGCTATGATAAACTTGCTATTGAAATATATTTCTGGATATGCAAGTTGACAAAATGCCGCTTTAAATTAAGCCTGACCTTTTTTTATTTGTTATCTTATTTTACGTTTGTCAAGGTAATTAAATCTTTAACGGGTCTTTAATTGAAGCTTATATAGTTGGCTAGAGACCCTTTAGAGCTTAATTGGCAAATACAACTATTGAAGTTATCGTTCCAATCTGTGAAAATGTGTATAAAAATAATCTTAAGCCATACAATTCTATATTATTTAAACTTATCGGATGAGGTGTATTATAACAGTGCGTATAGTTATATAAGGATTTACAATTTAAAATTGAAATTAATAATATAGATAGACAGATAGATACTTAATTCATATATTAACCTTACAGTTTCGATCACGTCACCATTCAAAATATATAAAAGCATCATACAAAATATTACACTACGTAGTGGTGACAATACTCATAATACATTAATTACAAAACATACTAGGTATATATTGGTAACCTACACCAAAAGGGATAGGATGTTATAAAAAGCATAATGATTGGAGTGGTTCCTTTGCAGATTTAAAATTCCTTAATTCAGGTTGTTGGTACTATCATTAAGTTTACTATGAAACCAATTAAAAATGAATTGTATATATTCTTGTCTAATATTAAAATAATGAAAACCGCGGAGAAATGCACTAACTACAGAGGAATCTCACTGATTAACACGGCATACAAAATACTGTCAAACATCCTACTCAACAGACTTACTCCATTCGCAGAAAACATCGTAGGAGAGTACCAAGCGGGGTTTCGGGCTAAGAGATCAACCATAGACCAGCTATTTACTTTATGACAAATTCTGGAAAAGGGATGGGAATACAACAGAACGATACACAACCTCTTTATAGACTTCCGACAAGCTTATGACAGCATAGAGAGAACCCAAGTGTGGAATGCAATGGCCGAGTTTTCAATCCCCAGGAAACTTATTCAGATAACCAAAATCTGCATGGAAGGAGGAATATTCAAAGTTAGAGTTAGACACCCTATCTCCCTTACCTTTTTAATATTGTCTTAGAAAAATCCATCAGAACAGCCGAAATCAAAACCGCACTACTAACCACTAAAGGACCCAAACTTCTACTAGCTTACGCGGATGACATTGACCTCATCGGAGACACTGTATTACCGATAAAGGATGTTTTTAATAAAATCGAGAAGTCAGCAGGAGGGGCTCAGGGTCAATGAAGATAAGACGAAATACATGTGCGTAAACTAAATGGGACGCAGGGATAGAATAGGACAAAACCTGACAGTGAACAGCTACAACTTTGAAAGAGTGGAACGTTTTAAATACCTTGGATCTACAGTTACGGCTGATAACGACATCAAGGGCAGAATACAGTCCGCAAATCGCTGCTATATGCATTAAAAAATCTGATCCAATCTAAAACCCTGACAAGAAAATCCAAAGTCACTATATATAAAGCTATTATCAGACCAATAATAACGTATGGGGGCGAAACATGGATAATGACCAAGGCCAACGAGGAAAACCAGCGACGCTTCGAACGCAAAACCCTCAGGAAGATTTATGGTCCCCTCCGCGATGCAAGAACCGACCAGTACCGCATTAGAACCAACACTGAATTAGTAGAACTGTACAGGGACAGTGACATCATCCAAGAAATCAAAGCTCACCGTTTAAGATGGACTGGCCACTTACAACGGCTTGACGATCAAAGGCTTGTGAGATTGATATGGGAAGAGGGCTCCAACAGGAAAAAGACCACTCGGACATCCCAGATTGCGATGAGAGAACATCAGATCAGACCTACGCAAAATGAGCATTCCCTTCGATCGACGATGGAAGATCGTACCTTCTGGAAAACAGTTGTCCAGTCAGCCAAGACCCACCCTGGGTTGTAGCGCTAAATGATGATGATGATGATGAATATTAATCCTTGTGAACTTACACGATCTGCCAATCTAGTGCCATAATCATGGACGTTTCCATCAACTGTAATTGGGTGCTTATTTGTATGAATTTCAAGTACAAACTGAAAAATAAAGATATAAGGAAATATTAGTAATTTTAGTTCAATGAAATGTAGTCTGCAGTACTTCTTGTATTGAGTGTTCATCATCCGACGCACCGCCCTTTTCTGAAGACGGTAAGCGCAATCCGCGTATGAAGACCGCCCGCATATGATAGAGGAAAGTTAAAAAGTTGCAGATACTTCATATGTCTCCCGCAATATTAACAAAATTTTGATTAAGATTATTGGGACCTATACTTTTACAGAGCTCAACATTACTTCTATTACATTCATAATCAATACGTCTACAACTATTTTCCGTTTCTAATTTATCTCATCAATCCTTGAATGATGGTGAAAGGAGACAATTAAATTCCTCACGAGTGGACATAGGCTGATAAATAAAATTGTATATAAAGAATTGGCAAGTCATACACTATCAGATTATGTAGACTGGACGGAAGAAAATTGCTTCTCTCAAGAAAGAGAATATCTATCAAGCTATTAAAATGCATAACCTACTAAATAATTATTTCCCTGTTCTAAATGTAACTGGAACTTGAAAAGTGTTATGTAAACGTACAGACAAACTTACAAACAATGTGGTTTAACTTGCACCGATCAACAAATTTTGTAATATAATTTTTTGTACAGACCCTCAGACCGGCAGATTTTGTCTGACACCAAATCCATTCATCCAGCGATTATATGCCTGCATACAGATGCTATCCTCCCTGGATGTCTTAAACTTGTAACATGAATCTCAACCGATGCTAAAATGCCATCTCCAAAGCAGATATGTCTGAATGAGTCCCCTAACCTAAAATTCTGCCTCGGTGCCTATATGTGCTCCTTTCCAAGTAACAAAGTCGAACTGAAAATAAATCTGTTGAAGAGTTAAGCTAATCTCAAAGTGTATTTAAAGTGAACTAATCTCTGAGTGATACTCAAGTTCAACTAATATCCTGTTAAATCAATGGGGAATCCAAAATAATTACCTAATTTAAATACGCAAGGCACAACAGAATGCATACAAGCTTTGCTATAAACAGTGACCAAGACTCATAAACAATTCAACATAGCTCAAACGAAAGGACATGCGCATTATAAACATCGAGTAGGGTATAAATCCATTAAGTTTTTGTCACTAGACTTGTTGTGCATTCTTAATAAAGTAAATCGATCTTGTGTAAGCTACATAATCCCGTCGGAATCCAGTAATGGAACAGTTTGCACAACCAGGCTAAGTTTCTAGCCAGATACCGACACGACGAACGTGAATTCGTGACATTAATTTGTCTAGTCTTCCCGATGTTCTATCTTACCAAATATTTGCCAAAGTTTTGCGAGGCGTGTGACGTATCTGAAGAAATACTACCATATCAACTTTTTGCAAACCAAATTCTATTCAGGCCACATGATATTGATAAAAACTCTATTATAAGAAAATGCTGTATTCAAGATTTTATTAAATTAATTATAATAATAACCCAGGAACTAGAAGAATTTAGCACCATTCGGTGCTTGGTCTTTTAGAGAACGTTTTCTAGTGAGAGGCACTTTATACTTAGGTTCAAAGTCTGCCAGTTTGGCTATTACACAACTTTTTATACTAAACTCTGATCTCGGTTATGAGGATTGTGTTAAGTTGTCAACAAGGTTAATCATATTATGATATTTTTGACCGTAAGAGTTCACAGTTGAAATTCATAGTAAATTTCAAACTTGCCACTGACTGATTTTTTATTTCTAGAGTTATCAGTTGATATAATGTTAAGTTAGAAAACGCTTAGCACTTTTATTTAAATTCTAACCGGAGTTTATCTTGTGTAATTTATGATTTTTTAATGTTAGACAACAAAAGTCTTATTTTAATGTTTTTCATTTATGTTATTTCATAATTCGATATTTTGACATTTTTTTCTTATTTTAAATTTTATTTTATTTAAAATTTTGGTTGCTAAATGTTTGTCATTTAGATTTTATTTTATATAGAATGTGTTCCATCTTTTTTCAAGTATTAGTCTTCTTCATGTGTCCTGCTTTTTAAATGGCGGTGAGACTACTATTTTAGCCTATATAAATGAATTTTTCTTGGACAAAAACATATTTTAAAATGAATTGAATTGAAAAGGTACAACCGAGATTGCCTGTATATATGACTATTTTAAATTAAATCACCGCAGAAAGGAGTCCTTTTACCAAGCAACATTATGTATTAAAATTTAAACTTCATTAATTGCACTTATGTGGAGCTGTGAAAGCAAAAGGCACTTTTCCTAGGTAAGCCTTAACTTTTGGGTCTTTAATTGCGGGCGACACTCGTGAGGCTCTATTTGGTTTGAGCCAGCAACGGCTGAAATTTTAGAGCAAATTAACAAATTACACCCATTCATTTAGAGTCTGTTTTGATATACAAGAGTTAATATTAATTTAATTAATGGACGATGTATTCTATCATTGATATTTGCATAATTAGTTAAAAACAGTTTATTCGCTACCCCTAAAATTTTAGGTTTATTGTTCATTTATTTCAGAAGGGTAGACAGACCTTCATTAATCATCATAATATTAATAAATATTCATTCCAATTACTATAAGCTTAAGTACACTGAAGTTCTTCAAGCCCTAAAACAGTCAAAAATTGTAACATGATAATTTGTAAAATGTAACCAATGAAACATTAAAACGCATATATTTTAATCGATTCTTTTATCAGACAACATTACGTATTAAAATTTAAACTTAAGTTATGAGTATTGTGTTAGTATTATCAACAACGTTTATGGTATTATGATGCTTTTGATCATCGTAGAAATTCATAGTTAAGTTCAAACTTGCCCCTGATAGATATTATATACTCCTAGAAATACAAATTGATATAATATTACCTTAAAATATACTTTACATATTTATTTAATTTGTAATCGGATTTTAAATATGGCAATTTATTTCGTTTTGATGCTAGACAACAACTGTATCATTTTATATTTTTAACTTGTTTTTATTCGTACTTGAGTATACTGTCCCTGATTTTGTTAATATTTGTTTTATTTCATTTTTATTTTATTTTAGCTATTGTTTGATATATTGTTCATTAGATTTTACTTTTTATACAATGTGTCATATTTTTTTAATAATAGTCGCTTTCATATATCCCGCTCCTTGAATGACAGTGTGACTTTGAAAAATAAGCCGGCGGGATATTATTGTCGCCGTTTCCTTATTATTTTAAACTAAAATATGTCAAAGAAAATTTATTTATTAGGACAAAAAAACATGCTTTGATATAAATTGAATTAAAAGAGCACTACTAAAACTGCCTGTATATATTTAAATGAAATCCCGACTAAAAAGAGTCCTTTTATCAAGCGACATTATGTATTAACATTGAAACTTTATTAATTGCACTTATGTGAAGGTTTAAGAGCAAAAGGCACTATTCCTAGGTAAGCTTTAACTTTTGCCAACATAATTATATCTTTAAAGGGTCTTTAATTGTGGACGACACTCGTGGGGCTTTACTTGGCTAGAGCGGGCGACGGCAGAAATTTTAGAGTAAATTAACAAAGTAGACCCATTTATTTAGTGTATGGTTTGATACTTAAGATATACTATTTATTCAATTAATAGATGAACTATTTTATCATTGCGTAATTAATTAAACAATTTTTGGTTTACAATTTGAGATGCGTAGGTAGACCCACGTTATACCATTCAATAAAGATAAGTTTAAGTAAACTGAAATTTTTGAATTAACAACAACGTTTACGATGCTAGTTAGAAATTGAGTAACATGAGGATGTGTGTGAAATACAAAAAATGAAACAATGAAACATACACTTTAGTTGATTATTAGGCATTTACTACCTGAACTTTAATAAGACTATTTAACTGCGGTTTTATTTAGTAGGAGAAATTATGTATTAAAATTTAAACTTATGAATTTTAAATTGAATCATCATCAAGGTTACTGATATTATAATATTTTTATCGTAACAGTTCATGGTTGAAAATCATGCTTTATTTCAAATTTACCTCCAAGCGATATTATATTCCAGGAAATGCAAGTTGATATCATTATTATCAATCACCTACACGGCTGTCCACTGCTGGACATAAGCCTCCCGTAAATATTTCCATCTCTCTCTGTCCTGCGCTGCATTCACCCAGTTTGTATGAATGCACTTCAGATCATCTGATCATCTGGTGAGCGGTCTGCCTCTGCTGCGAAGTACATGATCACTGGGTCTAAATTCGGGTATGTATCATGTCCATCTGGTGACCTCCCAATTCCATTTGGGATTTGATATTCTGGCGATGGCATCCGCTGTGACCCAACTTCTTCTCACCTCAACATTCGAATCCCTATCTCTCAAAGAAAGACCAAACATTGCTCATTCCATGCTTCTCTCTGCCAATCTTATTTTATTTGCCGTTTTCCTTGTTAGTGGCTGAGTTTCGGCTACACATGTTAACACAGGCAAAACACACTGATTATAGACCCTTCTCTTTAGGCACATGGGGATATTTGATGTTAAGATGTAACTCAGTCTCCAAAAGCTGCCCAGGTGATATCTATTCTTCTACCGATTTCACAAGTCTGATTGTCTCTCCTCAATCGAATTTCATGGCCGAGGTAATTATACGACCATACTTGCTCAATATTCAGGTCATTTACTGTTAGGTTTTCACTGAGATTATTCATGAACTTTCTCTTGTTAATGTTAATATTTACCCCAACTTCTTTGGATGCTAGTTCCAGTTCCTTTAGCATCTCTATTGCTTCTTCGAATTTGCCTGTAATTAATACCAGATCATCGGCAAAGCGAAGATAACTAAGCTTCTCGCCATTGATGTTAACACTATAGTTATCGATTTTAGTACGCTTGAACATGAACTCCAGCAGGTTGGTGAATAGTTTGGAAGATATATCGCCTTGTAGCACACCTCGCTCTATTTTAGGAGTCTAATGAAAGCATTCGCTTTTTTATAGATATGCTTAATAAGGTTGGTGTAACGATAGCCGATTATGCAATCAGCAAGGACTTTGAGCATGCTATGGATGTCTACTGTGTCGAAAGCATTTTTCTAGTCTACGAAGACAAGGACCAAAGGTATATTGTACTCTCGACATTTATTGTGTGGAGCTGATTATTGGTGCCATGTCTCTTACGGAATCCTGCCTGTTCATTTGGTTGATAGAGATCGAAGATCGTTGTCAGTCTTTTAGTGATGATCCTTATAAATAGCTTCTAAACTGCGCAAGTAAACTAATTGACTTATACATTTGTATTTGGGCTATGTATCCCTTCTTGTGGAGTAATATTAAAATATCCTTGTCCCACTGTTCAGGTGTTATAGTATTCCTCAGGCAAGCATTATATATTTTGCACAGTATGTTTAGTAGTGCTGCTCCTCTCATTTTGATATTTTCAATGCTCATTTCATCGTCTCCTGGCGATTTATTGTTGTTCATGTTCTTCAAGCTGTTGGTGTTGCCCTCTGTTACTGTTGTTTTCGTGTATAGGTCCATATAAAATGTTTTTACAATTTTCAAAATTTCTTGTTAATTGGTTGTGGTTTGTCCAGTCCTGTTGTCTATAACCTAGCATACTTGTTTCTTGCCATTGAACATCTTTTTTCTTAGTACTGTCATTCCCTTATTCTCCTCTATTACCTTCGTTATTTTTTTAGCGATGTGTAGTCTTACATTCTTTTGAATTGCTTTGGATATTTCTATGTTAACTTATCTTAG
>MU187104.1:16004-31236 GCA_016904865.1 Pissodes strobi
TAAGAAGAGCTTGTTTTAAATGCCTGCGGAAACTCACCATTTGACAAGCACCTGTTTATCAGTTCTGTCAACGGTGTTATAATTAAAACTATAGTACTAGCTAAAATTCTATGATTAATCTCAAAAATATCAACCGCTGAGGAGCTGTTCAGTGTCATAAAAGTATCATAAGCTTCAGTCTCTGTAACAGGATTTAGTTTGAGTATACTCGATGTACGATTTACCTTTGAGACAAAAGTATCATGGTCCACAAACGGTTGTTTCTTTACTAACTCGTCTGCGACATTGACAAAAAATTCGTTCATTTGATTCGCTGAAAGGCTCGATTTGTTCTCGAATTTATTTTATTTTTATTTCTTTCACTATTTATTTGCATTTATTTTTAGAACTTCTCAAATATGAATCAAATGCCTCTTTTTTAGTAGTTATTATAGTTTTTTTTTATACTGTTTATATATCTATTTATAAATTTCCTTATACCGGGGATAATTAGAATGTTGGCTAATTAATTTTATGGAATGTACAGGGTGGCTCGGATTCGTGTCTATGTATGGGGAACTCAAAAACCGTAAGAGATACAGTGTCGGTCAGATTAAGGCAAAATTGCGCATTTAGGTGCCTAACAATATGCCGTTTAGAAAGTTTTAAAATTCCAAGTATATCCGGAGATATCCGGAAAAAAACGAAATTTTGAAAAATGGTTTTATTTTTTTCCTGGGCTTATTTAAAAACGAATTTCAAATTGAATTGCACTTTTGCATTGCCACTTTTTCCGCTCTATCCAATGATGGTATCCAGTTTGAAATCCGTCGTTTCGTCTTCAAGGGATCATCATCAACTTTTTTTTTTAAATACGAACTTTAATTTTTTTATCGTTTTCATATGGTATTGGCGTTATTAATATGAATATGTGTTTTTATTTTTTTCTAATATTTTTTCCAATTTTTATTTTTTTTTAAATTATATATTTTGCTTTGGCGTAATTTTAAATAATTTAAGGTAGGTAGTTTTGAAGTCTTTATATTGTATAAAAACTTTTTATTTTGTTTTTGTATTAAGTGGAAAATTTGAGCCCGTATTAAAATAAAAAGAATAGTAAAATTATTTTTTACTAGATTATGGCCGTGAACTATTATTCAAACAAGTTGCTTAGTGCAAAGATAAAATATTTTCCACTTTTAACCAATTGAAAAATTTATTTAATAGAGAACATCAACAATTTATAATCATACTACGTGACATTCTAGGTACTTTGAGGGAAAAACACACGTATTGGAATTTTGCTTATAAATTAAAAACATTTTTAATTGGTTAAAAGTTGAAAATATTTTATCTTTGCACTAAGCAACTTGTTTGAGTAATAGTTCATGGCCATATTCTCGTAAAAAATAATTTTACTATTTTTTTATTTTAATACGGGCTCAAATTTTCCACCTAACACAAAAAACAAATAAAATATTTTTATAGAATATAAAGATTTCAAAAGTACCTACCTTCAATTATTTAAAATTACGCCACAACAAAAAAATAAAATAAAAATAATATAACGTAATAATATAAAATAAAAATAATACAAAAATAATAATACAAATAAAAAAAAATAAAAGCACATACTCATATTTATAACGCCAATACCATCTGAAACACGATAAAAAAAGTTAAAGTTCGTATTTAAAAAAAGAAAGTTGATGATGATCCCTTAAAGACGAAACGTCTGATTTCAAACTGGATATCATCATTAAATAGAGCGGAAAAAGTGGCAATGCAAAAGTGTAATTAAATTTGAAATGGTTTTTAAATAAGCCCAGGAAAAAAATAAAACGATTTTTCAAAATTTCGATTTTTTCCGGATATCTCCGTAAATACTCGGAACTTTAAAACTCTTCAAACGGCATATTGTTAGGCCCCTAAATGCGCAATTTTGCCTTAATTTGACCGACACTGTATCTCTTCGGTTTTAGAGTTCCCCATACATAGACACGAATTCGAGCCACCCTGTATATGTTTACATGCTCCCTCATCAATTCTAATCCGTCCGTAAACCAGTTTATCAATTTATTAGTGTTAGTTTTTGAGTTGTGTGGGGAAAATATTTATTTATGTTTGTATAAAAAAAGGTCGGTAAGAAAATGGCTCAAATAATCAATGCTACATTCATTGGATTTATAGATTTCCCAATTTATCTCTCTAAGAGAGATAAAGCCCTTTGTTGGGAATTGCCTTTTGATCACAAGAGTTTCTGTTCTTTGTAAAGTACCGTGAAAAATTATTCCTTAGTAGCTTTTATGATATAAATAGTTAAGTGGACCATCAATCCGGCAGGCTTTTGTCTTTCCCCTATTCCGGTCACCCACTGCAGTCCATAGGGACGTGGTAGCTACTCTAACCATACCAGTTCACAGGAACGTATTTCTTGAGGGACCTGCCTAAAAAGTATTAAAGTCTAATCTACGATAGAGCTGTCAAAATTCTAAGTCAAGTGACTTGTAAAGTAATAGTGACTTAAAGTGCTGAGTGAAATTAAGATAAACCAAGAACCTTAAATAATTATCTCATGAAATAACCGAACCTAAATATATATTAAAACACAACACCGCTCTTAAAGAACTTTATTATAATACAGGGACTAAGACCTATAAACAATTCGAATTATACTTCAACCGAAAAGACATGTGTCTTAGTAATCGGGTATAGTTTAAACTCATTAAGGCTCTGAACAATAATAGATGTTGTCATTATTTTCTCATTAAGTCTCTGACCAATAGACGTTGTTATTGTGCTTCCTTTATTATCTCTTCTCACTTGACGAAGATCGATCCATAATCTGAGCTATATAACCTGCACGCCATCCCATGCGTGGCGCCATGGATAGCTAAACGTGATATTTTGAACTATAATAATTCATCTAGTTTTTTGAGGTTTCATTTAAAATTTCACTATAAAAATTAATTGATTTTTTTGCTTTTGCCTTAAGCAATTTAATCATCAAATATAGAGTAAATAACCAAAATGATCAATAATTTGTAAACAGCATTTATAAGTAGGACACTGCATATAATTTCGTATATTTTTGAATTAACTAATACCGTATTTATTTATCTATCATTGCCATTCTAAAGTCTTCTATTTGGATCAGCGCGTATTTATTAACTTATGCTGAAAAGACAGACAATAAGTAATTTTTTTGCGCTGAAAACTCTTTCAGCAAATCTCTAACAAACGTGGAGCAATATTTTTTAATAACTAAGCAGTGCCAAGCTGGAAAGGGATAAGCTAGAGCTTTGGTTTTCTAAATTATCTTATTATAGCCAATATTTTAAAAAATAAACTTGACTTACAAATGCACGCATTCCTTGAACATTTTATTATCATTTATGAAATAGCAAAATACACTTTTAACTGCGATTCAACATTTTGGCAGGCTTACTTTGGACGCATTTATATTATCCTAATGCTTACGTCTATCCTGTAATCGTTATTTATTACTTCTCAATTTGGCTAGATATCATTCTTTATAGCCTATTATTGTTCGATCTATAAAAATCTCCGGATTCAAATAAAGTCGTTCGTTCGCTCTAAATGTTCTCAATAAAATTCTCCTTTAACTTTCAGCGTTTACTTTTATTTGCAAAAAGCGTATATACTTTCTGTAATAATTACAAAGGGTTTCGTTACAAAAAATTTAATTTCCGCAATTCTATATCAAACTTCTTGCCGTTGCTGGCACTGTAAATCCTAAGAAAAGTTAGTCACAAGCTTTAATTAGGGAAAAGGCAGTTGGTTTTAGTGGAGTCCTTTCCTATTCTGGACTAGCTGTGTTATTCGGTAGTTGACCACGGTCGCAATAAATTAACATGTTTAATTACCATTTTCAGAAACAGTAGAGAAGAACAAGTCGCAAAACCTTTTTAAAATAAAATAAAGCAAATTCTAATTGGAAATTGTTTTTACTAAACAGAAAACTTTCTGAAAGTTGAATTCTAAACCTGAAAAAAAAAATTAAGACGTGAATCAAGCGATTTCTTATCCGTCGGGTTTCTTATAGTTACCAAGATTTTTTCGGTCTGCTAATTTTAATTTTAATCTGTTTGACTCACATAAATCCGTTTTTTCTTGTTTAATTTGTCCTTGTAAGTTCTCACTCTATTGTAATTACTTTTAGAATGTAAGTAATAAGCTTTTATTTTCATTCCAGTCCACATATTTTACTTAGCTTAGGCCCTACAATATACAATTACATTATAAATTGATATGCTTATACTATTTTTGCATTTATATTTATAAAGTACAACATATATTTTGAAATTCTTCCTTATTTAACTTGAATAACCAACTATTTGGTACAGACTATTTACCTTTTTATTTTATTCCCTTTTATGAAATTTAGTAAATCAATGCGGTTGTTTTAAAATCATCGTTAATTATGCTTTTTATTGGGTTAATGTTGACAACATTTGAAGGTTTATGTTGAAAAGTTTGAATTATGGTAAAATTCTCTGCCTGTTTTATTTTATAAAATAGTTTTAATACAGTTGTAGCAATTTTGTCATGAACGATTGCTACAACTTTGTTTAATTTATATTTATTTTTATTTGCAAACATAATTTTGTTTGGATTATTCCAATATAGGTACAGTGTATAAAGTACATGAAGACTATACGGGAAAAACCAGCTATGTCACATTTTTATCAAATTTGAGTTATTGACGCCATTTTGTAGGTATTTCTTAGTGTTGCGCGAGGCACCATAAAACAAGGCAAAAACAAGCTTAGTCGGAGAGATATTTTATTTGCCCTACACGGGAAAAACCCGAGTAGTCCACGCGTACTTGGGAAAAACCCGTTATGTCCAGTGTCAAGTAGTGTAGAAGCATGGCGTAATTTAATTAATTTTAGTTTATTGCAAACAGTTGAGCGGTGTGTTCGTTTTTTTTTTTGGTCAGAGTTAGATTGTGCATTTTGTGATGTTTAGTTAATGAGTTGTAGTTTAAGACATAGAGAAATGAGTGATATTAGGCGTGACGCGTCACGTTCGAAGCTATCACGCTTGGATATTTATGCCATGTTCCCGTATAGATAGAGGGCTGAAATTTTCAGGGGATGTAGCCGGGGTAAAAAGATGATCCTGGACGAAAACATGACCCCGTACCCCCCCTTTGGCCAGAGGATGGGGTAGAAGGAAAAACTTAAATAATTAATTTCGAGAGAACGGGAAGAGGTACGAGGTCGAAATTTTTATGGTAGGTGCGCACCTTAGACTATACGGCGGGGAATGGGGCTCTAATTTAAGGGGGAAATTTTGGGGGAAAACCGTTTTTCGCCCGTATCTCTGCAACGAAGGCTCAGATCGAAATTCTGACAAATGATGACCCCGCTTGTTGAAGTTTTCACTTCTATCGTGTGGTCTTAAGTATACACAATTTTTTTTTAATATTATTTTTTCTTTTTGGGCCTGATCCCAATAATGTGGTGCGCCCCATAGCCCCATGGGGCGCACCTACCATAAAAATTTTGACCCCGTACCTCTTGCCGTTCTTCAGAAATTAATTATTTAAATTGTTCCTTCTCCCCCATACCCTGTCCAAACAAAGAGGTGGAGGGTACGGGGTCCCGTTCTCTTCCAGGATCTTCCTTTCACCCCGGCTATATCCTCGCGCCTAAAGAAGTTTTCACTTCAAAAATTACCAAGCATTATGGACATTCAGGACGGCCAGGTTTTTTAAGATTTGCCGCTTGCGTAGAAGGAATATTTTAATTACTTCTGTGTGTTCTTATTTTTGAATAAAAAGTTTATAGAGCATGTAACTTTTGTTTTATTCAGAAAAGAAAGAAAAAATGGTCTTATTTTAATGTTTCTAAGCAATTTATTTATGGACATCACTGGTTTTTCCTCTGTTATTTTTTGAATTTGTTTTTACTTTTTCCAAAATTTCAAAACACTAGATATAGCTATAGCTTAAACCTATATTTCAATTAGACACCATAGAAAAATATATATTTTAAAAAATTGGGTTTTTTAAATTAGATTCTAACACTAAAAAGACATATTCTCAACTTTGGTCTAAATGGACAAAGCGGGTTGTTCCCGTGTAGTCTTCACATTACCTCGGTTTACCTTGAAAGTTATTAAAACTGAGCTTTATCCACAATACCGAAACAGAATTTTTGCACTCGGCGCGCGTTTCGCTAACCATCAGGAGATGATTAAGATGATGGCGAGTCTTAATCATCTCCTGATGATGCTAACATGATTAGCGAAACGCGCGTCGAGTGCAAAAATTCTGTTTCGGTATTGTGGATAAAGCTCAGTTTCAGTGCATGTTGCCGAAGGTTCCAAACCCCAACATAGTTGAAAGTTATTAAATACACTTTCTATATTTATATTTATGTCTCAGTATGATGTACTAGATACTTAGGATATGATAGTAACATCAGGTCCGATTTTTGTCCCTTTGTGAGTAGTAGGTGCTCGACTAGGTCTCGGAAACATCTTTTAAATGTTCTGGTTGTGAGGTTGTTTGCTAGCTATTGTCTTCATAGATTTTAATATTTGAGCTCTCTTTCCATCATTCAGAAAAATGCTCACAAGCTTTTCTTTGATCTAAAAGTTAATAAAAGTTTAACAATTTGTTCGACACAAATGTAACCTTCAGTTTGTTTATTATTTCAAGCCAATTCGCTGATATACCTACCTCGAACAATTGAAAGATCATAAGATTCAATTCATTTATCTAATTGTGTTTTGTGTATTATTTCTTTTTGTATTCTTCGTCCTTCGAGGAGATTTCGTGTTTATTCAAATTCAAATTCAAATTCAAAAGTGCTTTAATTGTCCAAAAAATACAAATTTTCATTGACAAAGCATGACTTATAAATATACATGGGAAAAGTATTATGTTCAATAAATACAAGTGGGTAAACAAAATAGTTAAAAAAAGGAAAATATACATTTAGCAAAGGTTCAGAACATCAATAACCACCCACTAACATTAACCAATGACCAGGCTATCCCGATAGAATTCTTCCACGCAATAGTATGCTTTATTTAAAAGTTCCCTTTTCAACAATCTGCGAAAGGTCTTAAGATTTCTAGCAGTTCTGAGGCCGATTGGCAAATGGTTATATAATTTTCGCCCCTCGTAAATCATCGACCGCTTAACCAGAGTTGTTTTTGGTAGTGGCAAAGGCAGATCAAGAGTCTGGCGAGTTTCATAATACGGAGTAGGACCCCGAAGCTGAACACGATTCTTGAAAATTAGAGAACACGTTTCCAAAATGAAGAGAGATGTTAAGGTTAAAATTCTTTGAGTAACAAAATGTGGTCTACAACTTTCTCTTTGGTTAATGTTCATAAGAAATCTAATTGCTTTTTTCTGCAAAATGAAAAGCATATTCAAATGTCCCTGGTTGGCCACTCCCCAAAATGGAATGCCATATCTGAGATGTGACTCAAAAAGACAAAAATAAACTGTTCGTGCCAGTTCAGGACCCAACTCTTTTCTAATCGCTCTCACCGCAAAACATGCCGATGAGAGTTTCTTGCTTAAGCCCAGCATGTGTTCCTCAAAATGCAGCTCTCCATCAATTTATTAAGGATGGGATATGATTTTAATAGTTAGAGAGGTTCAATCGAATCAACGTTCCCAAGTAACGGTTCTCTGCAGATTTATAAGGCATAATTACTTGCTGTTTGGCGAATATGGTTTAGAGCAGAAGTTCGATTAATCGAGCTGTAACGTTAGATGGTTTTTTATGCGCTTGGATTCGCTATTTCACATAAGTTAAGTTGGCGACAATGCTTCGGAGTCAAGGGGACATAGATATTGTTCTATAGATAAGATGAAAAGCTTTATGAGTAATCTAGTCAGTGTCAGATATTTATTTTTTTTTGTTAAAAACAAATGATTTTAGAGTCCTCTCCACGGGTACCGCTCTAGCACACAAATATCGCTTGGCCTTAATTGAATCGGTGAGATTAAATTGAAATATATATTTTTGCGTGTTTTGGGTTAGTTCACCACTTGCGTGTTATACCCTTGTTGCTTATCATCAGCTGGATGTTGTGGACCAATGTTTGGAAAGCTCAGGTTATGATTTGAAGTGCTTTGGAGATGCATGGACCGTAAATATTCTAATACTGGTATTAATTTGGTGAATAATTTAAGATTAGAAATACCTACTTCATGATTTGAAAGTAATATCATTTACCTGTTTGTAAGGCTGTCTTGGCAAAGTTTACACTTTCAACATATTAAGTCACTAGTTTCACCTGCCTATTATATTATATCCTTGCGGCAGAAAATAATTTATGAATTTTAAACCCTGTGCGCTATTTACCAAGTGATCATTCTAGTAACCTATTAATTGGTACGCAGGACATTTGCCTTTGTATCTGACACGATTGTCAATAATAGTCAATATTCTGTAAGCGCTTTTTTTTCTTATTGTTTTATTGTTTATATACGTGATGTAAGTTGCACTGTATAATTGTTTTTTTCATTAAGGGATCTCATTCATAGTAGAGACAGAATAAAGTATTTATTTTTGGGAAATATTATGTCTTATTCCAAAGCTCTTCCAAAAAATACTTTTCCTTCTCAGGATTTAATAACATTGTGGATTCTTCCTAGTTGAGTCCTAGTTAACTATGTGGCGCCTATTAACCATTAAAGTGTACCGAGGAATCGACGAACCTAGGTCTCCACTGTATGACTGACTGCTGTTTGCATTTAGTGGTAAGTTTGCTAAATGGGTCTAGGAAATGTTGCCATACAGTTGCCCAAGTTTTGTAGGATTAGAAAGGGTACGAGTGGATTGTATCTGGCTCGGCAGCCAAATTGTCCCTTTCAGCCACTCTCGATGGTTCTCCAAATTAACTCAGCCATCTGGCATCGGATTTGGTGATAAATATTTTATTATTTCCCATGGTAATTATTTATATTATTTTAGTCCCTCTCTACTATGTTTGTTAAGCATAAATCGTTCAAGTCTAATCTCGTTCCTCATATAAAACTCTCGGTTTAGTAGCAAAATACAAAAAAATATCAGCTTTTTAGATATGAATTCGTAAATAATACCCAGTACATTATCTTATTATCTCCCACTTTTAAAGCTACGCATACTATGTATCGTTAAGTAAGATTAAATATTTTCTTATACCGAAATAACCCTTGGCTAGATAGTAAAGCCGCATGTTTTACAGCCACTAGCCATTATTTTCGATTATAATCTAAACCGTTTCGAGTATGCCTGAGGTCAAAATCCTTCCAAGTCGAGGAATTTACGGAAGTTCACATACGGAGTTAAAGAATTTCTGTTATAGTCAAGAGCTGAGTGTGAAATCTGACCGACTTTGAAGTGCGGATGGAAAGTAACAGAAGTCGGAGCATTATTGAAATTATTCAACAAGATTTTAAATCTTGAAACTGAAAACTGAGAAAAGAATATTAGTATTGTATTATCCATTCCCTCTTCCTTAAACCACGTTCTGCTGTTACTCTTTTTTAATGTATTTATATTTCATTGACGTCCTTTAGGTTGTTATTACATTCTATACAAGGAACAAATAAATAACACTTTCATATAAATAGTTAGAGAAGGTATGCTGGTATCAACTTAAGTCCAATGCTCAAGTTTTATATTAAATTTGACCATGAAAACTATAGGAAAAAGGTACAAGAGGGTGCACAAGGGTTCAAGATTAAGTGTCATAAAGATGGCGCCATCCTTAAAGCATGATCAACTCCAGGCCAGCAGATAATGACCAAACAAAGTAGCTAATCTTAACAAAAGATATGAAAATCCTAAAACTTCCTAAAATATAGGAATATGACTGAAATACAGTACTTGTCCTAAAACAGGAACAATTAAGTGTTTCAGTAATTGGAAATATTTTCCGCCCAATAAAAAATAACTTTGGTTTTGAGAGGAAGTTTAGTTTAATTTTTAAGATTCCTAGTAATCAAAAGATGAAATTTTAGGGGCATTGTAATAATCTTCTTCTTAGTCACTTGTATATCAATTTTGGTAGACTATGAACAGGAATCAGAAGTCCCTTGTGTAACGGGCCAGATTTTCGAGTTCGTTCATTCATTCACCCAAATTTACAAAATCTGCCGGTCGGCAAGTTTGTACTATGGAGGAATTCATTTAAAATTTGTGTTCACCATAGTGTCAATCCTTCATGGTTGGCGACCCAAATGAGATTGTCTATTCATGTGGTGACCTCTAGGCATGGTAGATGAAATACTCTCTAAAACTTAAAATCGACATTGGCTTAGTTTTCTTTTAGTGATATTAACGCGTACTAATTCTAGAATGTCAAGTTGATGATTTTGACAGCGCAGGAGCTAGGAAAGCATTCCAAGAATATTCTTTTTAATAAATGTCGGGTGAAATGTTTATTTTTGTTTCGGCTAGCTCGTGTAAATAATTAAAATAGGTGTGCCAAAATCATGGAGTATTATTTTCGAAATCTAATAGATAAGCTGTTGGGATAGACATGTGATATGCAGGTCGTGTATCGATTCGCCAGTTGAACTTCTTGAAGTGGGAATTTTGGAGGAAGGGCCTTCCACGTTGGTTCCTGGAAGTTTTGTGTGCGCCACTCTACACTGGTCAGCCATTTGCAGTGACAGTGTTTGGTGTCGGATGGAAGTTGTTGATTGATTTTAATTTTTTGGGATTCTCCGCCCTATTAATTTTGGGATTTCAGGCCTACCTTTACCTTACCTTTAGTTGATTATTTGTACCAAACTAATTTAAGTCCAATAAATGCTCAAGATATATTTTATATGTGACCATAAAAACCATGGAGCACGGCGTGTTCGCGATTAGGTGTCATGCAGATGACTCCATTCGTATAAAAGAAGATTATTATAATCTGCAGCTCTAGGAGAGCAGACAAGGTCCAAATAAAGAGATGAAAATCCTAAAACTAAACGCAAGTGTAACCTAATGTCATTTGCAAAGAAACTGTGGTATCAATAAAACCTGACATTTAAGATCGCAAGAGTAGAGGACAAGAGACAGGCGTGTATGTACAAAGAATGAGTGGTGACAGGAAAAAGATAAGCTAACCACCAGAAGACCTATGGGCGAACCTTCAAAAATACAGGAATATGACTAAAATACAGTAAATACCGTAAGAGGGAAGAAGTAAAGTAAAATAATTTTACTGCGTTCTGTAACTCAGTTTTTGCTTAATTTAAAATATTTTTAGCCCAGTACAAGAATTTTTGTTTTGAGAGGAAGTTTGGGTTAATTTGGAAGATTCCTAGTTAGGAAAAGATGGCATTTTAGGGGCATCGTCTTATTAGTCACTTGTATACCAGTTTTGTAAAACTATGAATAATAGCCATATATCCCTTGTGTAACGGGCCAGATTCTCGAGTTCGTTCGTTCATTCACTGAAATGTCCAGAATCTGCGAGTCGGCAAGTTGCGGTATTATGAAGGAATCCATTTAAAATTTGTGTTCACCATAGTGGTAATTCTTCATCGTTGTCGACCCAAATGAGATCTATTCGTGTGGTGATTTCCACGGCATGGTAATTGAAATACTCTCTAAAATTTAAAACCGATATTGGCTTAGTTTTCTTTCAGTGATATTAACGCGTACTAATTTTAGCAAGTCGTGTCGATGATTTTGTCAGCGCGGGAACTAGGAACACATTCCTAGCAAGTTCTTTTTAATAAATATGTAAAATGGTCATATTATTTCGACTAGCTCGTGTAATTAATTAAAATAGGCTTCAGTATGTCAAAATGTTGAAGTATTACTTTCGAGATTGGTTAGAAAAGTTGTTGGGTAAGACATGTGATACGCAGGTCGTATTTCGATTTGCCAGTTGAACTGGGGATTTTGGAAGAAATTCCCCGGCCTTCCACGTTGGTTTCTGCAAGTTTTGTGTGCGCCACGAGGCGTCGAATAAAAGTTGTTAATTGATATTACTTTTGTGGGATTCTCCACACCGATTCACTTTTGGGTTTCATGCCTACCTTTACTTTACCTTTAGTTGATTTTTTTTTCCGGTGCCTAGAACTTGCTTTTCAATGGGATTCAGTACAGCTTTTTTGATGTTAGTTGATTTTTTTTTTTTAGTAACGCCATTTTATGCAAATACATCTCACGTGAATGGTTCTTAATTTCGTTTTAATTCCCTTTGCAGATGCTTTTCTCGTCCACCCATTTCGGCGTTAAGCAGTTAACAATCCTTTCACAGATAAAAGATTGATTTGCTAATTTTTTCCTTGGTATTTTATTTTATTTATTCTATCCAAGTCCACGAAGAAACTGAGCCTGTGGAAGTTAAGCGAGATATTAGACAAGGAGATACTATCTCTCCTAAACTGTTTACAAATGTCCTGATATATTTAAAACCCTCAACTGGGAATCAATTGGCATCAACATCAATGCAGAGCACCTGCCACGCCTACAATTTGCCGACGATATAGATATAGACAATACAGCTTAAGGAAGCAGCCGAAGAAATCGGCCTTAAAATGAACATAGCGAAAACCAGGATCATGGCTAATGAAGATAATGCTCTGCTCATACAGATAAATAATAAAGAAACCATCGAGCTTGTACAAGAGTATATCTATTTTGGACAAAATATCACGTTCGACCCAAACCTCCAAAATAAAGAAATATCGAGGATAATCTAGCGGCCTTTGGCAAATTAGGATCGGTTTTGCGATCAAAATTTCACCAACATTTAAAATTTAGAAATCTAGAAATGCATCTTGCCCGGTATGACATATGCGTCGGAGACGTGGACTCTGACAGAAACCTCTATCAGAAGGCCCAAGATCGCACAAAGAAAGATGAAAAGATCGGTGCTAGAAATAAGACTCCAAGATAGAAAAACAATAGAGTAGATTAGGAATAAAACTAAAGTTATGGATATAACCCAGTGTGTTGCGAAATCAAAGTGGCGATGGGCTGGCCACCTGGCACGAATAACGGATGACACGTGGAGTAGAAAGGTCACAGAATGAAGACCCAGACTTGGTAGAATATCGCACGGCAGACCCAAAACTATTTTGGGTTCAGCATGGTGTCAATTCTTCATCGCTGTCGACCCAAAATGAGATATCGCACGGCAGACCCAAAACTAGATGGAAGGGTGACCTACAACAACAGGAAGGTGTACAATAGATGAATACGGCGCAAAACAGAGAAGAATGGAAACGAAGTGGGTAGGCATATGTCCAAAGATGGAATAGCCAATGCTGCAAATGGTGATGATGAATTGTAAATGTTCTTTGGTTATGATTTATATTCGGAACCATGAATATATTGATGTTTCACAGGATCCTACCGATGCCGACGGTTTTTTTTTCGGAGTAGTCATGGTTAGCTCCTGCTACCTGTAGAGTCCTTCTTTAATTGATTAATTCCTTTTGTTCCTGTGTGCAATTCCTCGTATTCAGTGAATGTAAATGGTTCCATCCGGAAGCTGGCTGAGGAGTTACCATTAAATCGTGAAACCGTGAGAGATTTAGTTTTAAGTATTAATTTATTTAGGTTCAATTGCTGGTTAGTGTAAAACAGGTTAGTTAGCCTTCGAACCCTTATTCTTTTTCTCTCTCCTTAACAAACGTAATCTTATTTTTTTCTTTTTTACTTAAGTAAGGTATATCTCTTTGAGGAGACCAAACCGTTTGCTTGCCCTGGTTTTTTTTAACCTTAATATCTGGTTAATTGTGTTTCACCTAAAACAAATCTAGTTTTCTTTTATGGATCAATTGACTATTTCGATAACGTTACAAGTCGTACTATTTTCCACGGTTGTGTATTTTAGATACCTGTAACTAAAGTAACACTATTGATATTACGTCCAAATAGGCTCAATTATGTGCACTTGTAACATGGTCATGTTAAGGGGATTAATTTAGCAACTTATTAGTTAATATTTATCATTATTTTTACTTGTTTTATAAGTGGTAATTATTAATGGTTATACTCTCCTATTTTACTTACTTTTCTATCCAGTGTTTACTGGTATTTAATCTGACTCATTGTATGACAGGCAAATTGTTTTTCTGTGTATATCGTTTAGGATAACGATTAGCTAAAATCGCCTCTCAACTCCAACTAATTAATTAGTTTCCTCTGTATACAATTTTATGGTAATAAACCGATTTTCCGTTTACCTATCTACCTGTTTCATTTAATTATCTTTTAGTACCAGTGTTCTAAAAGAGAAATACGTTGTAACTATATTTGATTAGTATTACTTTGGCTCAATAATTGATTCGTTTTAATTTATTGATTGATCTTTATTCTAAACTGAATTAACTCCTGGTTTAATTTTTATATATATATATTTCTTTATTATTATTGGTAAATTTCTGGCATCCATAACTGATTTATTATTCATATTTCATTTTTGTTACCTAGCCTAAGCCAAAACGAGTTCCCTATTAAAACTTGGAGATTTACCGACTTGTGCCGTCTACAAGTTGGTGGCGCCTTCAATAATTAATCCACCTACTCTCCGATATTTGACCTTAATTTGCACGCTTTAACAACTCGAGCCTACGCATCGGTAATTGCAAATTTTCTTGATTTCAATTTTAAATTTTAAATTTAACTTTATTTATCCTCAGTTTTTCTAATCTGAAGTGAAGGTAACTAAATAAAATTAAAAGACAAGGAAGTGCATGGCACTTGATTTAGCCTAGAAATTTTGTCGTGTATGTTTTAATTTTTAGTGTTAAAAGCTTCCTATTATTTGGTAAAACAGGCAATGATAGCTTGAGGTATTCTGTATGTTCATGTACATATACTTATCTGCGTGCTTTACTGGATCTACCTATTCATAAGGTGTTTGGCAGTCGAGATGTATCTGACTCGTTGGTGTAGTTTGCGGTTAGAGAATTCTTATGCATTGGGGAAAATAGCCATGTTATCACATATTTTTGCAACTTTCCACTTTGGAAAGATTGATTATAAGCATATATGTGTATTTGATAAGTTCTCTTTTATATTTATGGATTCCAATAATATTATTTATGATGATTAGATTAATGGTAAGACCACTATCATCAGCATCAACCTATTTTCAGGCTGCTATAGATAAAATCACTACTATTATCTTATCAAAAAAGCAATGAAATCTGTAACTAACTGTAACCGATTACAGACAAAAATATGTAAAAGCTATATATTAAATAATGTTCTTCTTTCACGGACTCTAACAGAAAGTACTCAGCCAATCTTTCATT
>MU187104.1:45933-79519 GCA_016904865.1 Pissodes strobi
AGGACAGTAACGATATGCAACCAAATTTTGATGGTTTCAAGCTAAAGCCATTATACTCTGTTTGTATCTGTAATGTTAAGCATTTAATCGAAAGTGTCAGTATTTGGTCCTAAACATAAATATGCAACAATTGCACTTTGAAATAATTAGCTTGAAAAATTAGTTGCCAAATTTTCGCATATTTCAATAAATAAAATGGAGATTCAACTAACACAGAATTATAATTTTACGTCAATTTTATTTAAATATGCAAAAAATTGGTGACCTTCGCAGTTGCAATATAGACCGTTATACCGTCTTATTACTTAGAAAATAATTTCAACACATTTTCTAGTTTACCAGTAATTGCAGTAAAAATGATAATTATTCAATTTTTGGAGGTGATTTTTACCCTATACTATGTTAGAATGAGCTATGTCATATTCAAAATATCTAGCGATTGTAGTGAAAATTAAAATAGATGGATATTTAAGCTATTTGATTAAAACAAGAGAACCTCGTCTTTCACGTGTTTTCGAGCTGCCTTGTTTATTACTCGTAATTTGAAAGCATGTTCCAGTTTACCAGTAATTAATCTCGGATAATGATTTTATCTTTGGTCGTAATCTTTCACCCTACATGCGTTGCAACACCCTGAATAATGAATCTCCCATTTTTCACAGATTTTGGAATAATTTTATTTATGACAATCATTATTTCTTGTTAGTTCGATGATTTGCATCAAGATAAAAATATATGGATTGTTCAGCGAACATTTTCTTAATAAGATATGAGATTTGATATGTAATGTATCTCATTCAATGTATCTAGAATATATCGTTGAAATCGAAATATATTAAGATATGGATTTCTTTTTCTGCTCCCTATTAGAAATTAGAAAAAAAAATTGGCAGCATGTTTAAGTTTACTTGTAATTAATTTCAGTAAAATTGATAATTGCTATATAAGCTTTAGACGTAATATTTTATCTTAAGTATACCCTGCATCATAAATCTATAATTTTTCACAATTCATGTGGCTTTGACATACTAGTTCATTGCAAATTTAAATTTTATTTTAGTTGTTAAGTGATAATATTGTGTTTTGATTGATGCATGTTACCACATGCGACGTTCTTTGATAGTTTCTAATTTTATTTATTTATTGTCTTCACCCCAAACTAGAAGAAACTGAAAGTGGCAAAGTTAGGTTAAAAAAATAACAATTAAAGACGCATATGCAAGAAAGAGCTGCCTTCTAAGTATGCGACTTTGGCCCGAGCTCAAATGTCAAAGGGCAGGTGGTTAAATTTATTAAAAGGCGCCACCAACTTGTATACAGCATATGTAAAAAAATTCAACGTGTAATTTTGAACTTGTATTGGATTAGGACTCGCAACACCAAAAAATATATAAATAAAAAACCAACATTAATTTGACACAAAAAAAAATAGTAAAGCGATATAATTATTGAGTCCAATTAATTCAAATCAACTACACTTACTAATTACTTACCTTTTGAAGAACTATTACTACAAGATATTAGATTAAATAGATAGATGAACGGGAAGATCGGATTATTACCATCAGACAGTTGAGTTATTTTATTATAGAATTGACAAAATTAGAGTAAAAGTAAATGTGGACCCAAGAAATGTAAACGTTGTGGTAATTTGGCAAATAAATATTCAATTACCAAAACATGATTATATTGTGATAACAAAATGTTAAAAACATATGTTAATTCGAAAATATTATGATATAAAAAGATATTCAATTAGCCAATTTTGTTTATTAAAAATCCTTAGAATCACATTAAGTTAAATTAGCGTTAAAGTACTGAAACCCCTGCCCCGAGGCACATTTTGTCGTACCTAAATTCAAGACTCTTTGGACGTAATCGCAACAATGATGAATGATTTATCGCCACTGTCGACTAAGACCCTGTTCAATTGACGTTGTTTGGCAGTAGGTTCTAGAATAGATGTTTGTGAAACTATTACCTTGAATAATAACAAATTCTTAAGTGACTAGTCAATACTGGCAATAAAACACAAATGGCCATTTTTCTATATCTATTTTTCTTTACTTGTACATACAGTTTAATGAAAACACAGTATTAATTTACATAAAATAATCGTTAACAAATAGTAAACATGAATACAAAATGATATGAATTTATCTATTAAAGGAAAAATGTACAGAAGGAAAAAAAGTATTTACGAGAATTAAGTTACGATATTTCAATCAGGCTCTCGAACCAAGAAGTAAACCGTAACCGTTTAACAGAAAATAACACGTCCAAAGTATGTGCCCTTACACTGTGCTCTATGCTCGATACCTTCACATTACTCATACGGGAAATATATGAATACCACCTAGTCTATATGCACATACTAAAGAAAATTTGTAACAAGTTGAGAGCGTAACGGATAAGATCTGACCAAGCCAAGACGTATATAATGTGTAAATTTTTAAGATACCCCCACGGAGATTACGTCATATGGTATTTTCGTGTCCCGTAGGCTTTTTTCGTATCCCGTAGGACTATTGTATTCTTTGTTGTGTCCTTTAAGGATCTTACCACTATTAGCCCAACTTGTTATTTGGTTATTAGTCAGAGATAAGAAGGTTAAGGTTTCTTAAACATATTTGGCCACAATCACCTCCATGTCCAAAACCGAATCAAAACCGCGTAATTTGCGAGAATCTGATCACACTAAGGCACGGGGTCTAAAAGTTTGATTTAAGTGAAACCAAAGAATTTATCTATTTGTAAGGAAGTCGTCTCGACTCCCCTGCGAGTTGCGCCTATGGCTGAGGTTTTAGGATTTGTTATTAATTTCGTTTGGCTCAGGAAAATCACTGACATGCTCAGTTTCTCGTATAATTGAGCAACTATAAAAGCCGTGTGAGACAAACATCTCTTGTTGGATATCAGAATATGTGGCAATTTGAATGGGAACCCAGGCTTAGAATTTTGGCGAGTGAAATCGGACCAGTCTCTAGCCCAAAATGTGTGAATTTGAAAATATGTGGAAATTTGAATGGAGAACCAGTCGCTCGTGCGCCAACTGTGTTCACTTGCTCTGAAGACAGACAAAGAAGGCATGGTAGCTTTCTCTCTCTCGGATGATTTATTAACATTGAGTTACGCGTCTCTTCCTTGTCTCTGGCGCAGGAAATATTATCGAGCTTTAATAACGGATAATCAGTGGAATACTAAACTTCGTCAATATACAAGCTTCGAGTGCCAACCTTGATACAATCTTATACAATCAGCAGATTTAATCAGTAAATCCTACTTAATTTTAGTAACTTAGAGTGGTTCTCGAGTCGCTATCGAATGGCGGACACGACGGGACCGACTATGAGTCTATGCTAATAAGTGACAAGTCATACTTCTAACAAATATCGTTTTCAAAATGAAAATATCGCGTAATCACCCATGTAAAACAATGGATTACCAACGAGACAGTTACTACAGTATGACCATGAAATTTAAAAACTAAGTTCCAATTTCAGAGTTAGATCTCCTTAAATAACCTCACAATATATCTGCACGCATGCATTACATTCCAAATACTCTGCTAATCTGTAACCAATCTACCACAACGATTGTTTTCTTTTACAGACAACCCTCCCAAAAAGGTTCAAATGCATTCCAGATGTCCAAATAACTCAAAACCAGTAATCAGGAGTCATAATTAGCCAAGTCTAAAGCAGAGGACGGCTAGTAAGGTATATTCTAGAACCGAAGAGCATAGCAATTAATCAAATAACTCAAATCAGTAATGAAGAGCCATAACTATCAAAGTCGAAGTCAGACAGTAAGCATCAAGATATATTATAGGACCGATTAGTGCAGCAATAAAGGATATGAGCGAAGCGATTAGACGCAGGGTTCTTTTTTTACCATTTGGAAGGCCAAGGGGACAACAACGATATACAACTAAGCTTAGTAGTTTCAAGCTGGGAACGATATACCATGTATTTAAAGTTTACCGTTCACATGAAGGTATGTGCGTCTAATTCTATATATAAATATGAAACATTTATCATCATCATAATTACTATGTTATTATGATGTTTATATAATTTTTGTTGGCTATTTCAATAAATAAAATGAGAGTTCCACTATCACAACAGAAATACGTTTCCCTACTATCGTCATATGACAATTTCATTTAAATCTCCATCACCATTTTGTCCAGAAAAATTATCTTCGGTATTTTATCGTAGCCCGTTACAAGAAGCTTGGTGCGCTATTTCGTAACAAAACACTGTATACTGTATACATTGCAGCAGCTGCTCTTCCTCTACAAAGCGCAAAAATGACCATGCTTAGAATATTGCTCACACAACTGGGGTGCCGGACCTAAGCACACCAGTAGGTATAGTATCTATGCTCTGAGGCCTCCGCCGCGTGGAGGGATGCGCAGAAGAAAAAATCGTCCACGTGGGCAATGTCATATTTAAAGCGTGGCATCCGACAGCAGACAGATGACGTTTGTTAGTTTGAGGGACGACCGTTGACAGTTGACAGGTACGTTCGGAATCTCTCGGAAATACCTAAATTAATAATAAAAGTCTTAGAGTCCTGCGGGGATCGAACCACGAACTTTCAGTATGCGAGGCAAAAACGATACCGCTAAATCAACTGAACCTTGAAGATTTGCTGTTTAGAAGTGTATATATGACGCAATAGGAGTTATGTTCATTTAATAATTCGGTTCAGGCTAAGCTAATGCCGTTTTACTTTAGGTCACCGGTGACCTACTCTATCTACCCCGTATCTAATGTGACATCATCATCGTGCCTACTAAGCCGGGTAGTTTTAGGGGCGAGTTTAGCCTAGCCTTATGAGACGCATGTGCAGTTATGATAAAATAATATATAAATGGTAAATTAATTGCTTCAACTCTTCATATTTACTTGAGACTACAATTTCCAGTTAAATGCATAAATACGTAAAACAAAAGAAAAGTGGTGTTTTGTAAAAAGTGTGAAGATATTATCCATAATATTTCAAGTAAATCCTATTTGGATTTGATATACTGTTATGCGGCCAGCTCGAAAAAGAATTAGGTGGTATCCCGAGAACTTGAGATGTACTCGATGTCCTCGACCATTAAATGGACGAAAAATGTTGTGTTCATTTTGTTTACATCATATCAGCGATTGTTTCAATATATCCCGTGGTAAATGGTATATGAAGTATAAAGATACTGTATGCAAGGAGAAGGAAAAGGAGTATGAGAAGTAATAAGAATAAACCACAAAGAGAATTTACTACTTTTATCATTTCAAATAATTATTATTACAATACAATGTAAATTTCAAACAGCTGTAATAAATAATAAAAACTATGTTACATTTGAAGTTATTTATTATTATTAAACCATACTATACAGGGTTAGTAAAAAGAACCGGAACGCTTAAATATCTCAAAAATCATTAAAGCTAGATTTATAAAATTCGGTACCTGTGGGTTTCCGGGCGTGCGGAATTGAACCATGATATCGGCACTGTTGCCAGATTTCCCAGTTTTGTGCTACACGGAGTCATTTTGTTATCTTAAATGGAACGCCCCACTTGTTTTTATTGCAATAAATTGAGCGTATCCATTTTAGCAAGATCTAAAATTTTTTAAATTTCATCTTTTCTAATTGCTGAGATGTGACAACAACGCATTATTAGTAAAAAGTACCGAAACGCTTAAATATCTTCAAAATCGCTCAATACGCCCAATTTATTGCAATAAAAATAAGTGGGGCGTTCCATTTAAGATAACAAAATGACTCTGTGTAGCACAAAACTGGAAAATCTGGCAACAATGCCGATATCATGGTTCAATTCCGCACGCCGGGAAGCCCCCAGGCACCGAATTATGTAAATGAAGCTTTAACGATTTTGAAGATATTTAGGCGTTCCCGCTCTTTTTACTAACTCTGTATATTGACTTTTAGCGACTGTATACATAAGCTTAATTAGTAATATACAACAAGATACAGCTATAAATAAAATTAAACTAAAAGCACTGGTTGAGTTAACCCGTTGGTGTCATGGAGAGTAGAGTTATCACTGATCAATGTTTTCCATTCTGTTTCTCCAAAAGTTAGGTTGTTATACTGAAGTCTAAACTTGTAGCGTATATACTTTATAGCAGATGATGGAACATTAGTTGTAAAAACTCCTATGTATCTGTTGTCTATTGTCTGATAAATAATTTTTGAACAGGTGTTGTTGGTTGAAAAATCTTTTGTTTCTAGCATTATTGATGATTGCACATTATAAGGTCTGTGGACATAGAATGCATTTTGCGATAAGGCAACCAAGAGGATGCCTGATGAAATTAACAGTGTCATGTCTGAAGGTGTAATGATCTAAATTCTATATTTTATGTTTTTATGTACGGTCTTTATCGTACTAGAATTTACTTTCACATTACATGGCTGGATGAGAAATAGAATAAAAATTTAATAAATATATTTTGAGTACAACTGCTCTTTATGGTTCAAAAATAACCTGTTATATAACACTAGTTTAATAATAAAAAGTCCATTAAAATACAGTTCTCCTGCGTATTCTAAGTGACAGCTCTCATAGCTGTCACAGCGCTTCACTAAACTTTATTTCAATGGATCAGTCTTAAGTTCTAAGAATAAAGTGTAATTTTTCCTCAAAAATCAATTTTGGATGCGAAATGGATCAATTTACCCAGTTATGCGCCAGGACGCATTGAATACGCGTCGCAAATTTAAGTTTGACCTTATCGTTCAATATAATTTTTACTAATAAAAAAAAAACCCTAATAAAAAGTCCACTAAAAATACGGTCCTTCTGCGTATTCTAAGTGACAGTTCTCACATCTCAAATTTGGCTACAATGACTCATAAACAACTTGTTTTTAAATCCTTCAAACAGTCCGTACCATAGATATTGCAATAGTAATTTTAGGTTCATGTTGACCCTCCGCAAATTGATATTTACATGATCCACAAATCTAAGATCCTGATCCATATAGAGCCCTAAATTTTTTGTGACAGCCTCAATTTGCAAAATAATGTTAATAATGCCGATAGAATTTACATAACTGCTCATAAAATTAAGTTTATCATTATTTTTTCCAAAGAGTAATACCACGGACTTGCTAGAATTTAATAATTAATTATGACTTGTAATGTATTCTATGTACACAGACCTTATAATGTGCAGGATATGTCAATAATACTAGAAACAAAAGATTTTTCAACCAACAACACCTGGTCAAAAATGATTTATCAGACAATAGACAACAGATACATAGGAGTTTTTACAACTAATGTTCCATCATCTGCTATGAAGTATATACGCTACAAGTTTAGACTTCAGTATAACAACCTAACTTTTGCAGAAACAGAATGGAAAACATTGATCAGTGATAATTCTACTCTCCATGACACCAATGAGATGGTTAACTGAACCAGTGCTTTTAGTTTAATTTTATTTATAACTGTATCTTGTTGTATATTACTAACTAAGCTTATGTATACAGTCACTAAAAGTCAATATATAGTATGGTTTAATAATAATAAATAACTACAAATGTAACATAGTAAATATTTTTATTATTTATTAAAGCTGTTTGAAATTTACATTGTATTGTAATAATAATTATTTGAAATGATAAAAGTAGTAAATTCTCTTTGTGGTTTATTCTTATTACTTCTTATCCTCCTTTTCCTTCGTCTTGCATACAGTATCTTTATACGTCATATACCATTTACCACAAGATATATTGAAACAATCGCTGACATGATTTAAACAAAATGAACACAACATTTTTCGTCCATTTAGTGGTCGAGGACATCGAGTACATCTCAAGTTCTTGGGATACCACCTCATCCTTTTTCGAGCTGGCGGCATATTAAATCCAAATAGGATTTACTAATATGAATAATATCTTTACACTTTTTACAAAACACCACTTTTCTTTTGTTTTACGTATTTAAATATTTAAATAAAAAATTGTAAGCTCTGTCTCAAGTAAATATGAAGAGTTGAAGCAATTAACTTACCATTTATATAGTATTTTATCATAACTGCACATGCGTCTCATAAAGCTAGGCTAAACTCACCCCTAAAACTAACCCCCTTAGTAGTGGTTAGGCCCCTTTGGCACGATGATGATGATGTCTCACTATATACGGGGTAGATGGAGTAGGTCACGTGATGATCTAGAGTAAAACGGGATTAGCTTAGCCTGAACCGAATTATTAAATGAACATAACTTCTATTGGGTCATATATACACTTCTAAACAGTAAATCTTCAAGGTTCAGTTGGTTTAGCGGTATCGTTTTGGCCTCGCATGCTGAAGGTTCGTGGTTCGGTCCCCGCACGACTCCAAGACATTTATTATTAATTTAGGTATTTCCGAGAATGGCCGAGAGATTCCGAACGTGCCTGTCAACTGTCAACGGTCGTCCCTCAAACTAACAAACGTCATCTGTCTGCTGTCGGATGCCACGCTTTAAATATGGCGTAGCTCACGTGGTCGATTTTTGCTACTGCGCATCCCTCCGGCGGTGGGCCCAGAGCATAGATACTATACCTACTCACGCCCTAAAGCTGCTGGACTCCATTCAGAAGAGTCCAGTGCGTCACGTCGGCCACCCGGAGTTGATCCGGGATCTGCATAGTCTGGCACACCGCAGACATGTGGCCGCGATATATCTGTTTTACAGATATTTTCACGACAGATGTTCCCAGGATTTGTCCTGCATGATCCCGCTCCCATCAACGCCTGTCAGAGAGTCACGACAGACGGCAAGAGCGCACCCGTACGCCATACAACTGGAAACACGTAGGACATCACTTTACATGAACTCCTATGTCTGGCGCACTGCCTCGATGTAACTCACTGCCAGGATATCTGTTTCGATCTAATTACAACATACAACTATTCAGGAACCGTGTCAATCAACACCTTCGCACACACCACTCGTCGAGTACCATAGGATCTCTTTTTAGTGTGTGTGCTATTGCTATTTCCTCACTGGCAAATCCTCCACTGCATTTACTATAAATGGCCATTACCCTTCGTCCCAAATGTGACCCTTTCCATACTTGTTGTACAATACATTATCATCGCTGGAATAAATCTTTCACCCTACACTCGCTGCATTACCCTGTATACTGAATCTGTTCTCCATAACTTAAAGAATGTGAATGCATGACCTTGATGTAATTTATTTGAAATTAACTATTCCTTTCTGCATTAAAAAAAGTTATGTGACGTATGTTATAAATTATTGCAGACGCTGTGTTTAATGCACCCATCTGGTCCCCAGTACCAATTATAGTCCGTTCTGTGAATAATTTCGCAGTAAATAGACCCCGAATATATTTGCGGTAAGCAAAAATTCAAATAACTTGGGAACGGTAGGGGTTTTGTCCCTGTTTTTATACGTTGAAATGATTTAATCTGCGAGTATATTTTTACTATTTTCCGTTAGATCATGTTAAACTGAGAAATTCTGATAATCAACTTATTCCAGAATTGAAGTCATTAGTATAAGGAGATGCAATTATAATGAAAAAAATGGGGTTTGAAATTTAGTTGTAATATGAAACTTGCGAGGCAGAGAGTTATGTATTTGAACCTAATTCTGTCAAGCATTTACCCAAAGCAAGGAAATATTATTGCCCCTAATAAGACTGTGGTTTTCTCATACTAGCTATGACCTTAATTTCGATCCCGTCTTTGTTATATGACAGGATTTATCTTGATGTTTGAAGCTCAACGAGAGTGCCTGGTATTTTATGATGAAAAGGGAACTCGAGGGATTAATCTCCAATAAAATATGATAAAATAATAATAACTAATAGTCATAGGAGGAAACTGTACAAATGTTGAACTCCGTTTTGAACGAGAATTGACGCCTCCAAGCAAAAAAGTGACTACCGGAAATAAGCTATTAAGCCTGCACCTGATGTATATTGGAAGAAATAGTTGTTAGGATCTCGAACAGTATCTAATCAAAAACAATTTGCCCAGTTCTTCATGAAAAAAATAATACGCCTTGTAAATGAATGTAATATAGATCTAAATGCAATACGATTTTAAATTAAACGTTTTCTAAAACTACCATCTGTTTCTCTGTTCAGCTGCGAAATACCCGTAACAAATTATAGTCAATTTGTGACCCATATAAAGCCACCTACTGCAATAATTCTAATTTCACGAGGAAAATACATGTTCTAAAGTAAACAAATTTACATCAATTTATAACTTGCCCAGTTAATAGGCTTTCTAAATGCACCACGATGCAATTTTATTGCGCAATACTTACCTTAAACAGTCAGTACTCGATAAAGTATCACGCCTAATTGCCTATTAAACGTTATTGAGAAATGGATTTACAGCTTCGCTTTTCTGAACTCTTTCAGGAAAATTGGAAAGTCGTTTATCAATTTCCTCAATAATTTGCATTTAGTAATTGATTTGATGCTTCCCACGTGTAAAAATAATAGAGGCATAGTAAATATATTCGCATTCGTAAAAGGCTTTGTAAAGGGAACCCTATTAGTTGGCATCAAAACTAATAATTTGTATGTTACCGTTCCAGCTAGCATACCATCCTTTGATCAAATACGGTTCAGCTATACAAAAGCTATGTAGAGAATAAAAGCTTGCATATTTATTTTGTGTAATTTCATTTTACATTCACGTTCTATTAACTATTTTTCCATCAGCATATTTATATAGCCTTCGCTACATATTGCAAATAATATGTAATAGCATGGGTTAACTCTTAGCAGCAGTTATAATTTGTTCGTGATTCCATCGGATTCGATCTTGGCCGATTTTCTAAACAAATAGAGACTGACGTAGACTGTATAAATTACCACAGGAACCAGTCCTAGAGTGATTTTGAAAATAAAACAAAAATTCACTGAACGTACAAGACCCGCAAGTATCCTAGGTGTACAGAAAATACCAGACACAACTACTGTCATGACTTCTGATCTGATTTTATATTTATATATTCGGTTTTTTCCAAAAATCTTCGGAAGTATTCGGAATTTTGAAACTTGTAAGGTGGCATTTTGATCAGCATCAAACTGCGCAAGTTTGCCTCCATTTAACCGACCTCGTATCTCTTCTAGTTCCCGAGATCCCAATGATGAGGCTCGAATTTGGGACACCCTGTACATTATGTTCATCAACTGACCATCATAGGTAATCATCACCAGGTTACACTACTGACACTTCAATGTTCTTCGTACTGATGAAACCAGATAATGAGAAAATCCACTCTCTTTAAATAGCTGTGGTTAATATACTAACCACGTCAATAAGGATCGTACCAACATTTTTTTCAATGACAAAATATAGCTCTTATCGGCATAACTAATAGAACATATTTATAACTAATAAGTCTACACACGCAGTGAGCGATTAGATCGCCACATTTTTAATGGTTAGCCATTTTATATTGAAAGTGGTCACTTTACTAACCACTGTGCTCCCGAAAGCCGTATTTTGCCTAAAAAATTAGCGCGCGTTTCTTTGTTATGATGTATCTTTCTAGGGAAACGTAAAAAATAACTTATTCCTGTTCTATATCATATTAGTGCAATACGTCTTTAGTAAAAATCAGTGTTTTGCATTAGTGCCGTCGATTTTATTACATAATATCAGGGACTTTCGAAGCTTTTGCAAGGTAAGACATTTTGTATATTATTACATTTCACGAAATATAAAAAATAGCATTATTTTTTTACATTACTTTTTTTTGTGTAACTATAAGCTAGAAATTTATCACATAAAAATATTGGCATGTTTTTGCGCTTAGATGTTATTCAGTCTTTCTGGCCGTGTTGCTAGGAGAAAATCCTTTCTTAGCAGGTGAATTATAAGTTCAAGCTCGAGATATAATAATAGGTTTTTTGAGCTCATCAAATTCTTTTATATCTATTTTCAAATATCTGAACGTGATTATGGAGCCAGTGGCGTGCTCGAGAGGTGAGAAAGAGAGGGGGGGGGGGTGTGGCGCACCCTCCCCCGAAGTTTGTCTATTTCTAGTTTTTTTGCCTACCGTGTAGATATTTATGTGAAAATAGTATATTGTTGTGTTAGGGGTAAAAGTTACACTTTTTGTGACGAGCCTCTACGTACAGTACAGGCGAAGCACAAAAGTAATTTTTGCTCCGAATCGATCATGCTATTTTTTTTCAAAGGGCACAAATAATTTAAAAACCTCACAAGTGTCAATTTTTGAGACCTGATTGGTAACGCTAGGCGAAAAACTAATCACTTTTATGACTAGGCAAAAAAGCGAATCACTTTTACGCCTATGCACAAAAGTGGACTCCTACGCCTAGGCACAAAATTGATACCTTTATATTGCCAATTACGTCTCAAAATTTGACTTTTTTATGACGCTTGAAAAAAATAGGTTTGCTCGTTTACCAGAAAATATGGTCATAAAAAGGAAAATCAAAATCCAGTGCATCAATAATAAAAATTATGATATTTCTTTTGCATTTCAGGCGTTTCGTTTTTTGCACGACTTTTTTTTCAGACAAAAATGTCTTCAGAATAATTCAATACTGGAAAGTATATAAACTTGGAAAATATTATCTCAAATGATGCCTTTGATATTCTGGATGCTATTACTGACGAACAGGCGGCAAATTCTGATTGTGGAGGAGATAGTGACGCTGAAGATGGGATGGTTATCGAAAAATACATCAGTTCAGATAATAATTTTCTTGTGAAAGTGACAAGATATTCATCTCCATGCAGTTCTGTTGCCTCGCTAGGCGAACCAACTACATCCAGGGATGCAGGAACACCTCTAAGCAGCTCCGTTTCACCGCCAACCGATCTATCCAGACCACGGGGACCAATCACAAGATTTTTATCTTTATACAGTTCCAGTCCATCGTTAGGTGAACCATCTACATCCGGAGTAGAAAGGAAGCATATTTTCCAGCCAGAAATTGATAATATGGAGCTAGAAGTAGATAGTGATGATTCAGTAGCAGATCCCACATATCAACAATCCAGCAAAAATTTCCAGCATGCAACAAACAACTTAGAAGATTCCTCAGAAGATGAAGCTATTTCGGAATTCGATGAAGAACCTTCAGAACAAGGATATAGTTATTCAAAAGGTCCTTACACTTGTAGCCATTATAGTAATTTAATATTTGATCAGCAAAGCGGTCCATCCTTCAATTACGACAGCGATAATCCTATGATTTTTTCTCACTTATTCTTAGATGATGCAATTTTGGAAAAATGGAATCGAATCTTTATGCATCACAGAATGATACCGAACTAAATCTTACAGTCAGAGAACTAAATTGCTTCTTTGGAATTTTGATTTTTATGGGGTTTCACGAATCGCCTAGAATTAAACTTTACTGGTCCTCCAACCAAAACTTTTAGGTTCATAAAATCGCCTCTGCAAGGTTTCTAAAAAAATTGAGATTCATTCATCTAAACGATAATTCAAAAATTCCCGATAAGACGGATCCATCATTTGATAGATTGTATATGCTAAGGCCTCTAATCGACCATCTTACAAAAACATTTTCGGAATTCTACATACCAGCACGAAATGTAGATGAGTGTATGGTGAAATTTAAAGGCAGGTCCAGAAACAGTACATGCCTATAAAGCCCATAACGAGAGGCTTCAAAGTTTGGGTTTTGGCAGATTCGAAAACTGGATATGTGAATGAATTTTAAAATATATGAGGGAAAATCAAAAACGCCCACAGAAGGAACGCTGGGTGCAAGAACAGTTTTGGATTAGACAAGAAATTATTATAATAAAATCTACTGTGTGTATTTCGACAATTTTTTGTCTACATTTGAGCTTCTATCCAAACTTCTTGATAATGTAACATACGCTTGTGGAACTTTTAGAGAAAACAGGAAACATTACCCTAAACAAATATTGAAGAATGACAGAAATATGAAAATAGGAGGAGATAGTGACTACGCTGTCGCTAACAATATATCCGTGTGCAAATGGAAAGACCGAGGCAAGAAAAGTGTAAATGTAATTAGTTCATTTCACGATCCGAGCATCACCATTGAAACTCGAATAACTAATAAGGAGGGAAGAAAAGAATCAGTCGTTTGTCCACTGCCAATTTATGATTATAATAAAAACATGGGCGGGGTGGACAAGTTCGATCAGACACTGTCGTATTATAATATTTCATGGAAAAGTAGGCGATGGTGAATTCGAATTTTCTACTACCTTATTGATACAGTTATTACGAATAGTTATATTTGCTATTGAGATCTCGTAAAAAACCAGTTTCTTGTCTGATGTTTCGAAGTTTGTTGGTAGATGAACTTCTAAAGGATGCTAATTTCCGAAAACGTAGGACCTACTGCGATAATGATTACGAGCAATAAAATGAGAAAACCATCTGGTCGATCATTTGGAATTGCCAATTCTATAAGACTTTTAAATGTTGGAACTCACATTCCACTTAAGGGCAAAATTAGAAGATGCGCACACTGCAGCACTCGAGCAAAACCTGTAAGGTCAACCCTTATTTGCCGGCAATGTAACATGGCTCTTTGCTTGCAGTGTTTCGCTCCTTTCCATAATGCTTGATAATTTTTGTTTATAATATTCTTGCCTTTTATTTAGAATAATAAACATGATTTTTTACTTCGTTTATTATATATGGCTATTATATTAACCACTGCTAAACCATTCACCGGCAACGTCGCCCTTTAACCTGAACTGTGTTTTGTTACTGTGTCCGTCTTCCGTCGTATTAATAAAGTTCTTAGTCACCGTTAATTTCTTAGCTTGTGTTTATTGTGAACATTTACGTATGTATTCCTCCTTTATTTAATTTTTTTTGAGTGATTATACCGCTGATGGCTTGAAAATCACCAAAAGAACGTTGTGTTTACAAATACATTTTCCCGCCAAAACATCAACTGTCAGTCACTTGATGGGGAGTAGCCCAAATTAACAGTCTGGTCATAGATTCACAGTTTGCGACGTTGCCGGATTGTGTAGTCATTATTTGGTTTTAGTCATTATTTGGTTTTATTTATATTCGGTTGGTGTTGAGAGGTGATGATGCGCCGCTGAACTGAGTAGGTGGTAGTGTCTCAGTCCTTTTTACACCGATTGAAGTTGACGATAGTTCCTAGTCTTTTAATCGTTCTCTACTATTTTTAATTCCTATTTTAATCTGTAAGAGTTATGTTCCTACTCTTTTAATCGTTCTCTGCTATTTTTAGTTCCTATTTTAATCTGTAAGAGTTATTTCGAATTTTAACAATGTCTTTGCTTTGTATAAACTGTCAAATAGTATGTGTTTTTAAACCAAGACCAAATGCGGATGAATTGTTTGGCTCCCCGTGCGATATTTGTAATTCAGTAATCTGTAAAAACTGCGCTGAAATAAGTACTACCGAAGCCCATGCAGTAGCGCTAAATCAAAGGAAGATAGTTTTTTGTTGTTCCAGCTGTAAGTGCTATGTCAAAGACGCTCAAAGAATGAAAGTATTAATTGAGCAACTGGAAAAAGTCAAATCATCAAACAAAAAGAAAGATATTCATATAGAAAAATTGAATGCCAAGCTTCAAGAAGTCTCGAGTGAACTAAAAAAGGAAATTGATGAACTAACTAAAGATAATCAAGACAAGAAAACACATATCCAACGGTTACAGCGTAGGAGTGTTAACTATCAAGATGTCGTCGAGAATGCTGAGAACGAGTATCTAAATCAAATTAGCAGCCAAAAAGAAGAAATGAAAAAGTTAAACAACGAGATTCTTAGGCTAATGCAACAAAATAAAATTTTGTTGGAAAATTTAAAAGAAATAGAAGAACGAGAGAACAAATTAAAGTCGGATATAAATGAGTTGCACACGCTTAAAAATAAAATGTTGGTAAGCATAGAAACTCTCACGAAAGATAATGAGGTGTTCACTAACGATTTGAAAAAGTGCAACTTCGAATTATTTAATGCACGAGACGAGATCCATATGCTCAAGCAGATGAGACCAACTGAGTTAATTAATAAACACCAGAGTCAATCAAACGAACCTGCCAAACACCAGAACGCAACACAGAAAGCGCCAAAGAAGGTTAGGAAGCCACAAATTTTAATTTATGGAAGCAAGTCGAGTGCAATGGGAACAGGTCTTATGGTCAGAAAGCACTTAATAAATGGATTTGACATAAATTGTCAGTATAGAAGCAACGCTCTGATGGATGATTTTATGAATGATGTCGAGGTTTTAACGAGAAATTTTAACAAAAATGATTTCGTGATACTCTTTACAGGTAAAGAAAATGCTGCCCAAGGAACGAGCGTCAGTGGCGCTACTTTGGATGGACTTTCTAAAATCATGGAGTTTACAAATCTTATCATAGTTGGACCGCCATATGCCCGTAATAGACAGATTCTCAACAAATTTATCTTGGATGCTGACTTTATTATATACAACAGAGTATTTAATAGTAAACATAAATCCCTTTTTCTTAGCTTCGATAATTTTACAGCGGTGAATGACAGAAACCGGCATGCAGAGCCAAGTTCTAACGCAAAACGAGCTCTTATTTATTACATCAGCGGACAAATTAAAAATTGGTTTAAAACATCCGATAATTTAAATATTCACGAAAGCGATATGATGATTGCTCCTGAATCTCCACCAAATTTTTGCCAAGATCCAGTTCAGACGATGACAACGTAAATTGCTTAAAAGTGTACTACCAGAACACCCGGGGTCTACGCACTAAAACAATTCAGTTCTATAACGAAATGGTAAACTCCGATTATGACGCAGTTGTTTTGTCAGAGACATGGCTTAATGAGTCTATTCTAAATGAGGAACTTTTCCCGAGCAACTTTGTGGTTTACCGAAAGGATCGTAATACCATTCAGACAGGCAAAGAAAGGGGTGGCGGAGTGCTCATAGCAGTCAGGGCATCATACACATCTACCATCTACTCCGTACCTAATAATACCGTAGAGGAACTGTGGGTTGGTGTGGACGTTGACAGTATGCATTACGTGTTCTGTTGTGCATATATACCTCCTTCGTCGCCATTATCAGTTTATGAAGAACATATTGGCTCTGTGAGTTACATTATGGACAGGAAAATTGACTCAAGGGTTACAATTCTTGGAGACTTTAATTTGCCTAACTACACAAGAAACTCAAAACCGATAGATGTAAGAGAACATCCAATTTCTGATGATTTTCCTGGTTTCATGAACGATTTAAATACCGAAATCTCCTCAATTTTCATTTCAAGTAATGACCGTGAAATATTATTGTATGACTGCGTGTGTTTCTACGATTTAAAACAAATCAACAACGTTTCTAATTGTAATAAAGTAATATTGGACCTTGTTTTTTCCAACTGCCAAGACATATCGCTGTCTGAGTGTAAGCAACCTCTGACATCAACGGACGCGCACCATCCTGCATTGATAGTTAATTTTTCCGATGTCGAATCAATTTGCATGCAGGATGAGACCGTACCTACTTTCAATTTTTTTAAGGCCGACTATGTCAAAATTAACGACTACTTAGAGAAAGCTGACTGGCAAGTGCTCAACTCACCACTAGCAACCATTGACGCTAAAATTGAGTACTTATACAACACCATATATACTGTAATTAATATGTATGTACCTAAAAAACTGTGCCAGGACATTAAATTTCCTAGCTATTTCTCACATCAAACGGTCAAGTTCATAAAGGATAAAAACAAAACCTTAGACAGACTTAAGAGAATCAAGGGACAGAACGGCGATCGTGAGATTCGGCTGGATCAGGAATATAAAAACTTGAGAACCCATGCCAAACTGAGTATTCAAAGGGACTATGATGCGTTCATTCGTTCATCACAGCAAAACTTTATTAGGAACCCTAAATCCTTCTGGTCCTACCTGCGGTCGAAACGATGTTTGTCTGGATATCCTGAGCAGATGCGGTACAATGGTGTCGTAGGTTCTGACCCTCATATGATAGCAGATCTTTTTGCCGAGTATTTTCAGTCTGTCTATAAAGCCAACGATAGTGCTTCCATTAACAATTCCCCGAACCTTTTGGGAACCAACATTAATTTATGTGAAGTAGAGGTGACTACCGATTCGGTGTTTGAAAAGTTGGCAACGCTTAATGTAAACAAGGCTGCTGGCCCCGATGGGATAGCTCCCGTGTTTGTAAAAAATTGTAGTCCTACCCTGGCCATGCCCTTGAGCATTATCTTTCAATGCTCCTTGCAATCAGGAATATTTCCAACGATATGGAAGAAGGCCACAATCACCCCCATCTTTAAGAGCGGAGACAGGTCAGATGTAACCAACTATCGCCCCATATCTGGCATATCATGCTTTGGAAAGGTGTTGGATTCACTGGTCACTGATATTGTATCACCTTCTTTTCGCAATGTTCTATCAGATCATCAGCACGGATTTTTATCTCGGAGGTCGTGTGAGCCGAATTTGGCAGTGTACAGTAGTTATCTTGCAAGTGCACTGGATGCTTCTGTGCAGGTGGACGCGGTCTATTTTGACTTCCAAAAAGCCTTTGATGTGGTTAGCCATAGAATTCTCTTAAATAAATTGAAAAACTATGGTATTGGTAACCCTCTACTATCCTGGTTGAGTAGCTACCTAATGGGCCGTATACAGAATGTAAAGTTTAAAGGGTCTTTATCCAGGGATATTACCGTGTACTCCGGAGTTCCGCAGGGATCACATCTTGGACCAATGCTCTTCCTGCTTTTCATAAACGATTTGGCCGGTGTATTCAAGAAGTGTCACTTTTTGTTCTTTGCTGATGACCTAAAGATTTATTGTAGAGTTGCCAACGATAGGGCCTGCATGCAGCTGCAAAGCGAGATTGATGAGTTGGTTGAATGGTGTTCAAGTAACGCAATGACTCTAAATACTACGAAAAGTAAGATTATATCGTTTTCAAGGAAAAAAATGCTTATAGACCACCCATATTCGATCAAGGGGATACAACTGCAGCGGGTGACTGTAATTAACGATCTTGGAGTTGTATTTGATAACGAGCTGCGTTTTACTCAGCATATTGACAGCGTCGTTGCGAAGGCTTTTAAAATGGCAGGATTCATTATGCGGCAGTGCTGGGACTTTAAAGATATTGTGGCACTTAACGCAATATATTCTGCATTGGTCAGGAGCCATCTTGAGTATTGTTGTGTCGTATGGACGCCCCTATACCAGATTCATGTCAAGCGTATTGAGAGGGTGCAGTCCAAGTTTGTGAATTTTCTTCTTTTTAAATTAAACATAGACAAATCGAATATGCTTTACAAAGATCGCCTCAATATACTTGGCATTGATTCACTGGAGACACGAAGAATTAAACTGAACATGTCATTTGGGCATAGAATCATCAACAACTTGATAGACTGTCCCGAACTTTTGGGCCTGATTAGATTTCGCGTCCCAGCACGACCTACAAGACAGCTTGAATCATTTTCCCTGCGACCCTATCGGACTGATGTTGGAAGGAACGCACCAATTAATCGAATCATGGATTACTTAAATAGATTTTTACCCATAAACTTTAATATAAATTGTTCAATACTAACATTTAAGCGTGAAGCTAGATCTCTTATATATCGTTCTTCGGAGTTTCGCTAGTTTTTGTACATTCGTTTGGTTCCTATATCATCTATTGTCTAGTTTTAACTGTTTTGACTGGTTTTAGTAATACAAGTAAAGTAGTGTGTTTTTGTTAGTTAATATCATGTGTATTTATTGTGTGTTATGTATTGACATTTGTTGTCTGTTTTAAATTTTTTAATGTATATTGCTTAATAATTGTGTGTTTATATTAAGTCGCGTTATGTACCATTTGGGCAATGCCTGTACTGTGCTAAATTTAAATTAAATAAATAAATAAATAAAATTAAAATTCCCAAAGTATCAGTGGTCAATATACTAACCACTCCATTACAAAGTCTTGATTATCAAAATATTTTTTTCAAAATTTTTTTGGGCGTCTATAAGGCCTATGCAATAAACTAAAATCAAAATTGCTTCAAAAATTAGAAAAAAAGTTCTGCGCCTTAAAGGGTTAAAGCACAGTTTTTAGTGTGTTTACTTAGTCTTTTAACTTCTATATTCAACGTGTACGACTGGGCTTCTTGTAAGTAAAAATGACTGTTCATTATGTTTAATACGAGTATGACCCTGCACTACTGCTGTCTAAGATGAATAAGCTGAAAAGTAATCTGACAACGCCGCATCCCAGTTTTAAAAATTCATTCGCATTAGGGCACTGAAAGTTGTTGTCCCGCAAATTTTTGTTGAAAATAAAGTAATAAATACAGTCCACATATATTAGTAAAGTGTAGTACATGATTACCCCAAAGAACTGCAAAGCCATTATGGAAGGGGGGAGAGTGGTGTTGAGATTAAATTATGGTTTTTGCACTATTCAGCTATTTGGGACTATTTTGTTGCAATAGAAATCATGAAACTCTGTTGGTGTACAAGAGGGGCTTTCGATTTACAAAAAATAACATAATAGGGCTTCTATTCAAGCATGCGTGAATAAACGCGGAGAGTGAAAAAAAAGCTTTAAGTATGCTTTTCGGAGGCCATATTAAGCGGGTTAATGGGGGCCTTATACATTATTAAACAAATAGAGAATGTCTGCGAGATACCACAAAGATATCCCTTCTTCACTTTAGCGAGAGTGTGTCCGCTATTTTCTAATGGATCGAACTAGAGAAGTTATTTGACTAAGTGCTAAGGAGTTTACTTTTAGGGTTAAAAGATAGAATCACTACTTTTATGAGAACTATCGCGTGTGAATTCACCATATTTGTGATAGATCGAGCAAGGGGATTAACGTGACAGAGTGTCAATTAGACTGCTCTTGCCATACTTTACTGAAACTAATTTCTCTATCTAGAATTTATGCATCTGTGGGTCACGCAGACTTCCTTGCCATCAGATGCTGTGGCTTAAGACAAAATGAATCATTAAATTCGAAGACAAGACGCCCTCCTGTCGACTTTGGCGCCAGAACTTAGCCTTACTCTACTACTGAAGAAGATCGAGATTAAGCTTCAGTTTGCCGATATTAGAAGAGCTGTGTGTCATTGTAATTGGCCGTATTTGTTCTACTTACAGATTAAGTATTTAAACCGGTTGGCGTTATAAGATACTATGTGTCCTATTAACCGAAGCCATGCTGATTCCAAATTAAATGCAGATATTTCTTACGTGAGTGACGTAATTGCTATTGAAGATTAACATTTTAACAAAGTAATTTTATTCAAAATAATTCTACATAATAGTTTTTTTGACTATCAATGAACTGCGATCTATTTTTCGAGAATTAAATGATAAGTGAAATGTAAAATGTAATTATGTGTCCTAATAATGTAAGATGCCGATTCTACTGACTTATAAATATTGTGTATACAATTAATAAAAATAGTAATAATTGGTCAGCAAAAATGTTGGGTCATCCGGTTATTGGCCTGGTTGCATCACATAACTACTCCCTCCTCAGGTTCGGAAAATAAGGGCTGCAGTGGCTGATCGTTTTTCGATTCTTTTCAGAAGGTTCGTCTGTGAGGGCGTTCTTGCAGGGGTGATTTCTTTGGGATGAAACAGGCTTGTTCCATTTCTTTCATCTAATATTCCCACTAGTCACGCTTGATCAACCAATAAAATGGGCTATACGGAATAGGCCCTCTATCTCTATTTAAACTATTCTTACATTTAATAATTTCCATACTTTCATATGCGTCTAATTCCCGAGATTCATAAACCTAGGAAGACAATGCGTCCCATAGTTTCTGCAATAGGATCGCCAACTTATAATGTATCCAAGTGGCTAGCAAACCAGTTTGAAAATTTGCCTATAAAACAACAGAATTCAGGAGTACTAAATTCCTTAGATTTCATAAACAAAATTGAAGGTACGAACCTTAAGGAGGGTGAAATTTTAATCTCGTTTGATGTTTGCTCATTGGTCCCTAGGGTACCAATCCCACAGACCTTGCAATACCTTGGTGAATTACTTGAGATGAACAGTTTTGATAACGAAATCAAACAAGAATATTTAACTTTAACCAAACTTTGCATGGATCAAAATTATTTTCAATATAAAAGTAACTATTACCAACAACTTGAAGACACGGCAATGGGCAACTGTTTATCGTCGTTCTTAGCTAACCTTTTCATGAGTAAATTTGAAAATGATATCAATCAGGAGTTGGAATATTTTCCAAGGGTATGGTACAGGTATATGGATGACATTTTCGCAATTTTCGACACAAAAACGGAGATTTTGTAACCAAACTAAATAAATAAATAAATAAATAAATAAAAACGACTTTTATTATTCAAGAATGAAAACTACATTTTTGGACAGCATTATGCTTCAGTGTGGCGAAGTCTAGCTACAAGCTATTCAACTTAACCACTAGAAGCAAAAAAAAAGTAAATAAACGACAATAAAAGGGTGAAGAATTGAGTGAAAACACTAAAAAGCACTTACATACTATTTAACAATAAGAGACCATACTATGAACCCCGACAAGAACTCACCAAACACACTGGTATTCGTATTCTCATTTACCTTGAGAGTAGGTATATTTTATATTCCCTTTTAAATATGACAAAAGATGTTTTTTCTTTTAAATTAGCTGGCAGCGAATTGTACAACATGATTGCGTTATAAACATAACTTCTTTTGAAAAGAGACGTTCGATGTCTAGGGATCGAAAACACACTATCATTTCGTAGATTATTACGTAAACGGTTGCGATGACGCAGTATAAACTTTGCTTTGAGGGGGGAAGGGTGGTTACTTGTTATAAGCTGATGGGTAAAATTTACCAAATGAAGATTTCTGCGCTGCTCCATATTTAACCAAGCCAATTCTTTTATCTTGTGAGACACATGATCATATCTTCGGAGATTGCAAACAAGTCTGCAGCAATTATTTTGAACTTTTTGAATACGAATTTTGGATTCAAGATCCAGACACGGGCCATAAATAAAGTCACAGTAGTTAAAATGTGATAACACTAGGCTTTCACATAAATTACGTTTCAAAGTTTTATTTAAGAAGTGTTTATTTGAATACAAAAGCTTAAGGTTAATGAATGCTCTTTGATTTAATTTTTTAACATGTTCACGAAACCTAAGCTCCGTGTCCAAAATGATACCAAGGTTCCTAGTGGAATCTACCACATTTAAAGGAACGGTATTGATTTTTAAAGATATCTGTTCTTTAACTCTAGTTACCCTATTCTTTGCACCAAAAAACAGCGCACAAGACTTGTCTGCATTTAATTTAAGATTATGTTCCAATGACAATTCATAAATATTATTTAATTCGTTATTAATTAATGATTCAGCATTATGAGCATCATCGACATTAATGTGAGCATACAGCTGTGTATCATCAGCGTAGGCCTGAGCACTACAATAAGCTATAGATTTTAAAATACTAGTCGTGTAAATTAAAAATAATAAAGGCCCAAGAACACTACCCTGAGGAACCCCAGACAGAATGCTCGTCTGCGATGAAGTTACTCCGTTAAGATTTATGCTCTGAGATCTCCCATTTAAGTATGATTTTGATAAATTTAAAGCAAGATCGTTAAATCCATAGTATTTAAGCTTGGCTAACATTAATTTATGATCAATAGTGTCAAACGCCTTTGAGAAATCTAACAAAACAAGCGCCGTAACCTCACTCACATCACATGCTTCGATTATGTCACTGACTACTGTGGCCAAGGCGGTTGCCGTGGAGTACCCCTTCCTAAATCCGTTTTGAAATTCCGGTAAAATCCCATTTACAGTCATAAAATTATAAATTTGTTTGTATAAAATTTTTTCCAAAATTTTTGAAATAGCTGGAAGAATGCTAATAACGCGCAAATCAGAGAATTCATCTGGGTTGATTTTTTTAGGCAAAGGTTTACCCACTGCAACACGCCACATTTGAGGAAAATAGCCCTGCTCAATGCAAGAATTAATTATATTTGTAATGCAAGGATCAATAAAGGGGCTGCAATTTTTTAACATCTGTGCAGAAATCTCATCTACGCCATAGGCATTGGAACGCAAATCACGCAAAATACAGCCTACTTCTTCGGGAGTAGCCATAGTAAAACTGAAAAAACTGTGATCTTTGTAGAAATTTGATTCATAGAAATTAATTTGATTTTGACAGCTATTTGATACGGTATGCAAAAAACTTGAAAAATAAGTATTGATTTGTTGAGGATCAGATAAGTGTTCAGGAATTTCAGTCGATTTATTGGTTTTAATATTAAAATCACTTAATGCAGACCACAGTCTTTTAGGATTTTTTTTTCTGCCATTAATGAGTCAATGTAAGCTTTCTTTTCCCTGCGGAGACATGTAAGGGCAAAGTTACGGAGGTCCCTGTATCTACCGTGATCAGTTTCACTCTTGGTTATTTTAAACTTTTTCAAGGCGATATCGCGTTCCTTCATAATTAATTTTAAGTTTTGCGTGAGCCAAGGAGCCTTGGGCTTAGTAACCCTTATTTCTTTTATTGGGGCATGACAATCATATAATGATAGAATATAGTTATTAAATATTTCAACCTTCCTATCAATATTTCTCTCTCTAAATAATAAGTGCCAAGGAAGCCATCTCAAATCTGCATCAAATTTTTGTTGATCAAAGTTTTCAAAAGTTCTCACCCTAATAAATCTTTGTGAAGTTTTTGGCTTAACTATTGAAAAATTGCAAAAGGTGAGACCATGGTCAGAAATATGATTAGTGCCTATAACACCACTGGAAATAACCAACTCTTTGGAAGTGACGAAAATAGGATCGAGTAACTTGCTAGTATTTTTTGTTATTCTTGTCGGCTCATTAATAATTTGACATAGGTTATAGGATTCTAAGCAAGAAGTGACAAGATTATTTGGATTTAAAAAGTCCGTGTTAAAGTCTCCCAGGCATATCACCTCATCAAAGCTTGGGCACAAAAATGAAAAAATATTTTCGCAGTCTTCAATAAATGTTTTCATATTTTTATCTTTAGGGCGATAAAGAGTCCCAACTGCTATATTTTGTGACATAACGCTTAACTTTAAAAATAAAAATTCCAAATTATTATTCACATGAAAATTAAATTGTATTGTTTGGCAGGTATATTGATTCTTGACATAAGCTCCCACTCCTCCCCCTCTCCCTACTCTATCATGCCTATAAAAAGTATAACCAGGAATATCAATGACATTAGAGCTAATATCAGTACTTAACCAAGTTTCACTTAACATCAAAACATCGAAATTCTGCTGCTGAACCAAGACCTTAAAATCATGAAAGCCCGTAAACACCGATCTAATATTTAAGTGACCAAACTTCATAAATAATGTTCACTTAAACACGAACCCAAGTTGGTCTAGTATAAGTTTTATAAAAAAAAAATATATATATAATAATAATTTGTATTCCTTTCTATATGCAAGCACTCTTCACTACTGTAAAATATAACTATAGGTAAGTAACCTTAATAAATAAAAAAAAGCTAGCAAGCAAGTCAGCCATCCATGCACCAGAAATTTAATAGTACAAAGATATATAATGTAATAAATTTTGGTGCCAGATCAAAATAACGATTTTGAATGAATGTATTCAAATACACTGACATAATTAGGTTAGGTAGGTACATGGGATGTCGATACATGCCAAAAAAAAGGAAACTAAACGACAAAACGAAATATTAATCACTTAAAGAAAAATTCCACTATCACAGAGGATTAAACATAATTAAACAATACATATTACCATAAGACAGCAATCAATATGCAGTTCGCCGTGAAACAATCCAACAGATCAATTAGCTGGCACCTTATCAGCCTTAGACTGTACCCCATGATTTTTTAATGTAACCAGATCACTGTCGGAACCAATCAAGACTTTCTTATTATTAACACTCGCATAGATACGACCACTTAAAGTCCAGGACGATTTTCCCATTATATCACGCACCTTTTTGAACAGTTTCAAACTTTCCTGTGTTAACATTTCCGTAATTAATAAATTTGAACCCTTAAGATACTTTTTACTGAAAAAGACCTGGTCCCGCAACCATTTCGTACAAAACTGAACAACAACCGGTCTTGGATTGAAATTCTCGCTTTTTTTTTACCAATGCGATAACAACTATTTATATCGCGAATATTTATATCGTTTATTTTCAATTTGCTATGAAAAATACCCACAAGACTTTGGTAAATATTGTTTACGTTCTCGTCGATACCACGTACAACAATCATATTTGACAGCTGACTGGACTGGTTATAATTGTGATCCCTTGCTATAACCTCGAAATTCTGCTTCAGCGTTTTGACTTCATTCTGAAGATCGGTAAGGGATGAATTGATATTTGCTTCGAATATTTGGAATTTCATAATAATATCCCCAGGAACTGCCTCCGTCATGCTTGGAATTGGAGAAGTTGCCGACTGTAATTCGGCCTTAAAATTTTCTAGTCCCGCCTTGAAGTCAAGTGACAGCTGATCTACACGTGCATTTATTTCTTTCACAGTCGGTTTAGACATAATTGCACAATTTTGAACAATTTTTTTTGTGTACACTAATGCCAACAATATTGAACCTCGACCTAAACACAAATTTAGATTTAACTTGACACCATAAATTACTATTTTTTTAAAAATTTCCGGAGCAGTATAGACGACAGACTACTCTCTCAACAGCGCCATCTATTCACTCATCAAATAACCGTTGCCCCACCATTAAATTTAATTATGAAGTCGAGAACAATGGCAAACTTCCATTTTTGGATACTTTAGTGATTAGGAACGATAATAACACACTCGAATTTGATATTTATAGAAAAAGTACTGCCACTAACCGTTATATTCCTAATGACTCCTTCCACTGCGACCAACACAAAATGGCCAGCGTTTATTTTCTGGTACACCGTATGGTTAACTTTCCTCTTAGCCGAGAAAGACTTAATAATGAAAAGGAGACAATTAAGATTATAGCGAAAGGTAATGGTTTCAATACTAACTAAATAAATATACTAATTAATAGGCATTTGTTTAGAAAGACCATTCCTGATTCCACTTCTTTCGTCAATCAGTATGAAAATATAAAATATATCTCGAAACCATATAATCCTCAGTATACTAGAGTACTCCAAAAGTCTTTAAGAAAGTAAGTTTAAAATTAATATACCAAACTCAGTTCAATATACAAATTATTAGGTGGTCCAAAGGACAAAATTTAAACATTAGAAGGAAGTGGAATATATGAAATTGGATGCATGGATTGTGACCAAATATATGTTGGAAAAACTAGAAGATCTATACAAACGAGATTCAAGGAACACATAGCTCATTTTTAAAGTATGGTAGAATAGAAAAATGTAGTGTTGCCGAGCATGCTTTTGATAATAATCATAGGATAACAATTAAACATTTAAAATTAATTCATAATATAACTGATAGGAGTTTATTAGACGCATATGAAAGTATGTAAGAATAGTTTAAATAGAGATAGAGGGCCTATTCCGTATAGCCCATTGTATTGGTTGATCAAGCGTGACTAGTGAGATTCTGGGATTGGTTCCTTTGGTTCCGCTTGATTAAGCATACATTTAGTATAAAAGCGAGTTAGGTAGATTTTTAAATTTAGTTATAATCATCTCCTGATGATGCTAACTTGGTTAGCGAAACGCGAGTCGAGTGCAACATATATGTTTCGGTACTGCCGATAAAACTCCGTTTTAGTGCATCTTGCCGAAGGTTCCAAACCCCAACATAGGTAATAAATTAAATAATACTTAGTTGTATTGCTTAGCGCCCACCTGTTGAAAGTGAACTAAACAAGGTCGGAATTGTACAAAAATATATTTTCTTAAATAATTTAATGAGCTTACAGACTCGAAACTAGAAAATACAATTTTACTTTAAAGAAAATGCTCCTGGAGCATTCTTACAATACAAAAATCAATTAAGCCGCGAATCTCATGGATGAGGCAGGTAATCCTAAGTTAACAAAATTACTTCAGATTTATGTGATTAAAACATCGATTTATTATTCAGCACTGCTCTCGTCTAGAAGCTTTATTTAATTAAATCACCATAGGGAAATGTATTGGAAAATTTTGAATCAGATTCGGAGTGATAACTAAAAAATTGCCTTGATTTTTACTGCGCATATAAATCTTTTAAAATATAATTATTTCAATGGAAGCATTATATATAAATGTAGGATTTATGCAGGATGCACATTTTATATGTATAAAGATGATATGTCTTTGGGTGAGGGAAATTTTGAAATGAAAGTTGTAGGGCGCCTAGAATTGTATATTTTAAAAGTTATTTGAATAATAAAGTTCGTCCAAAAGATTCTTCTTTCAGTCACTTTGCTTATTTTCATATTTACAAATTCTACGAAACAATCTAAATTTACTAGACATTTTCCATACTGTGACCTTATAGTAAATCTTTATTAAAATACCAAACTACCATCGAAAGCTCTATGTAAGGTTGTTATAAGCTATCTATTTGGTTTACTCTTTGAGATTTCTAAATAAATAGCAAATACTAGCGGTATGCGAAAAATGTGGTAAAAAAACTTTACGAACCCTACGATCTATATCAAACTAGATACGAATCCCATGCTGTTCGACCAAAGGGCAAATGCGTGCATATCTCAATCTTATTGAATTGCGCGAATGTTAAGATAACACGGAAAATTAAAGTATAAACGTTTAGTCCCTTATACATATGGAAAATGAAAAAAGCGAAAAGTCACTTTTAATATAGGCTAAATATGTCACAAACGCAAAACATACTACGTTAGTTATTTGAGGAGTGAATAATAAACATTGATCCTTTCTAATATAAATTTTTATTTTCAATTATTTTCTAAAGAGTATAACGGCAAAGGACAGAGCTTTATTGGACGTTTCTTCAGGACACCGCTAGCTTTTTTTCTGCATTTATTTCTTCGCCACTATACTGGCACGCTAGGGAAGCATACAGAAAAAATCATTTTGCCCACCAGCCAAATGAGAATACTGAGGAATTAGTTAATTTAATAAATTGTATTTCAGCTGCCCTTTTTTCTTTTCGATATAAAGTGAACAAAATGGTGTATTCTGAAATAAATTACAGAGTCATAGGACTTTTGAGGCGCGTCTGCGAAATCGCGCAGTTCATCATTAAAAAAATCAGAATTTATATTTAAGTTTTGCGGAAAATTAAGATTCGTAATCAACTTCAATTCTAATTCATATAAATCCCATTTCTCAAAAATATCTGTAAGAGTCAAGTCATCCCAACGTAATCATAGAAACGTAAAACGTGAATAATATACTTCGAGTAAATTTAAAGGATCAAATTTCCTTGCTAGTTCTGATGAGATACTTCTTTTTGCAAATTCTTTGGCGATATATTCGACGTAATAAGCAGAAACATCGAAGTTAGGTTGCCAGCACAAACGTACAATATTTAAATATAAAGCAATGATGCATGAAAGGAAATTTGGATTGTTACATAAACGTTTTCGTAATTCGAAATTAACTTTTCCTTCTGAAAATGAAAGAGGAAACCCGTTGATTACGTCATCAACGTAGACATAGCGGAAACCTTTACCGTTTGCTAGCTGTATAATAGTGCCATTCGCTAAGTATGGGATGGGGAGCTTTTAAGTTCGAACAAGACTCGTTTAAATTTATAAATATTCATAAAATCCTCAGGAAAAACCTCTGAGTATGACCTGAAAATCTTTATGCATTTCAGAAACTAGAATTTGGTTCAACATATTGCTTGTGCAAAAAAAATTTCGTGAAGATGGAAATTAAGTAAAATAGAGACGATATATTTTATAATTTACTAGGCCTTGTTAACAACGTGTCATTGAGATGTTTTGGCGTTTGCGTCGTAAATAATATGAATTTTCTCGGCTTTCGCAACGCAACTTTGTGACATATGGTAACAATTTTTATTTTTGAAAGAATTACTAACAAATGATTCGTTGAAATCGGGATCTACATAATATTCATGCATGAAATCTCCGCAATTTTGGTAAAGTTTAGGTTTAGCTAATAAATTTTTTTCTAAATACATCAATCTTCTAAATGCGATGAAATACAAGGCGCTGATATCGAAATTGCGTTCAATTAAATTTGTAAGGGGTAAGTCTGCAGCATATCGCTCGTTGCGATCCCGTGAGTGAGTTTTTTCCAAAGCATATTCACATAATTTTTCATGAAGTAAAACAATCTCAAATTTTGGAATAATTTTAATCTTTTTATTTTGTAAAGATAATACATTCTTATCTGTATTTTGGATCATTGCAACCATAGATGTTGTGACAGAAATATTGCTTAAAACTGTAATTCCCCATGTAGGTTATATCCAAAAATTTTAACCCTCCGGCGGGCGCGCAGCGGTACTCTGTGTCGCATTTTTACATTTCATACATATTTTTATTAATTCCGATTGCTGCACGCCACTGTCGCGTCAGGAATTCTTCATTGATTATATTTGGAACCGGCTATCAAGGCACAGGGAGGCATTCAGTTAGTATAAAATGAGACGCCAAGAGATCAAGTTGCACGTTTGCGGCATTCCGTACCGTAGTGCGCCTGTCATGTATGTATTGAAAATTGCTTTTTTACGGTTTTTTGCACTGAGTGTTACCTTGTGAGTATTTAAATCTCATTTTATTTGTTTCAGTAAGTCAATTTTTCCAGGTATAAGGGCTGCGGATATGATAACTTAATATTAACCAAATGTGGCCACCTTCTTGGTTCAACTAATTGAGTGGACATATTAGGATATAATTTTGGCCAATGAGTTACGTTACGTCTAAGCTTATCCATGGATTTATTTTGTCAACGTGTTTAAACGTTCAAGCGATATCATTCACATCATTTAAACCTTGTATGTAAAGGGAACAATCCGAATGCGATACATTTAATTTATTTATTTATTTGAATATACGGTATTACCATTTACAATTTACATCTTAATTCTCTCAATCTAAGGGTAACCTAAAATCTAAAATGAACAGTTTAAAACAATGTCAATCAATATAAAATAATAAAACAAAAAAAGTGAACAAATTATAACAGTCAAGTTCATAACATACTAAGGACGGCCGCGACATCACAATCAGCCAAAACAAATCAAACACTAAATCCTAACAAATACCTAATATTAAAAAGACAAATGGTGCCCAAACACAATAATAGAAGTAGGGCCAAAATGCACATATCACAGATAGAAATGTGTTTTAAACATTGGCATTATTAAATATTGATCTAGACAACTTGTTAAATTGGTTCTAAGATACATTGAATATGTCTAAATCCAATCTATTTAAAAGTCTTGCCATTCTATTTAAAGGCGCACTTTGGCCATAATTGGTTCTGTGATGATTGACAAAGAGCAAGTCATTATGTCTTGTATGTCTCTGTGGTACCAAAATTGAAACTTGATTTAGCAAACTTGGGCAGTCTATATCACCAGTCAAAAGCTTAAAAATTATTTTTAAATCCAAAAGGGAGCGTCGATCTTCAAGAGTGTCAATCCCAAGGAGCTTTTGTAGGAGATTGTAATCTAATTCCTCTATGGGTATTTTTAGCTTAAAATTTATTACTCTTAAAAATCGTCTTTGGATCCTTTCAATCATATTGATATTTTTATGATAATAAGGGTTATATACAGGACTCGCATATTCAAGAAGAGAACGCACCAAAGAACAATATAAAACCTTAAAACAATTTATGTTACTAAACTCACTAAGTGATCTTGATATGAAGCCTAACAGAGATTTATTTATTAGATATATTCTCATTACATATTCTCAACATGGAGGTCGAAAGTTAACTTATGATCAAGAGTAACTCCAAGATCCTTAACAGAGTCTGCCCTAGTCATTATATCACCATTGATACTATATTCATAAATTGCTGGATTTTGAATTCTATAAAATGACATTGACATACATTTTTGAATATTTAGAGAGAGTTTGTTATCAAGACACCACACTCCAAACCTGTCCAAGTCCTTCTGAATGTTCAAACTGTCATTGGGATTTCTGATACAGTTGTAAATTTTAAAGTCATCTGCATATAGCAAGAAATGGGAGTGTTTAATAGTATAAGAAAGATAATTTATGAACAGATTGAAGAGAAGTGGGGACAGATGACCACCCTGTGGTACTCCCGATGTTACATCAATAGCCATTGATCTTACATTATTTATGCTAACCAACTGACATCTACCAGACAAATAACTCCTAAACCAGCCCCAAAGAGGCCCAGACACCCCATATCCAGTGAGCTTCCGCAACAAGATGGGATGAGTTACCCTGTCGAAAGCCTTGGAGAAGTCAGTGTAGATTGCATCAACCTGGCACCTCCCCTCCAAGGCCCTCAAAAGGTATTCAGTGTAGACCAGTAAATTTGTAACTGTTGAGCGTTTAGCAAAAAACCCATGTTGTTCAGGACACAATTTCTGATGAAAAAATGGAAGAATTTTATTGTGCACTATCTTCTCAAAAATCTTGCCAAACAAAGATACCTTACTTATTTCCCTGTAATTTTTTATATCAGTACGCAATCCATTTTTAAAAATTGGTGTTAAGAAACTAACTTCTCAAAAGTCAGGATATTTGGCTGTACTTAAAGAGATATTATAAATCTTACATAATATTGGAGAAAGAACAAAGCGACAGTTATAAACAAAAGAATAAGGCAAATCATCTGGCCCTGATGATAAATTAGATTTAAGAGATTCAACAGCCTCAAATACCTCCATCAAGTTAATATGAACATTGCTAAGACACTCCGGATAATCAAAATTTAAATGTACATTTATTGGTGAATCATTACCTGTATCCGTATACACAGATCCAAAGAACGAAGCAAACATGTTTGATATCTCCTGAGGATCATGCGACACATGATCATTAAATGACATATTATTTGGTAAAATCATATCATTATTTCTACTATGAATATATCTCCAAAACAATCTAGGATTTCCCTGAAAACTATCCTCCAAATCACCCACATACCCACGTCGAGAAGCTTTCGTTAGTTGCCCACACAACTGCCTAGACTGAGCAAACAACTCATAGTCATGAAGTAATCCCATTTCCTTATATATTTTATGCATGGCTTTCTTATGTATAATCGCCTGTTTAAGTTCAGGAGACATCCAAGCTGGGAAATTTGAATTTTTGGCCCTACATCTAGGAACAAACAAATCTATTGCTAAAAACAAAATATTATAAAATTCTTCAACAACAGAGTTGACGTCATTACATTTTAAAACAACATTCCAATCATATCCTGCGAGAAATAAATTAATATCTCTGAAGGAGGCCAACTTAAAATTATAATAAAAATAGTCAAATTGCAATGGTTTCATATCACTCTCTAAGACAATTACAAATTCCAAAGCAGGCTGATATTTATCACACTTTATGGAAGGATTATGGACTAAATTTACCTCCAAACTTTGATAATCAGTGAAAATTAAGTCTAAAAAGTTTACAGAAATATTT
>MU187105.1:0-14383 GCA_016904865.1 Pissodes strobi
CTTCTTCTGGAGGGCTTGCCAGTGAGTTCCCGATCAAAAAATGCGCTGGGTTTAGGGAAAGAAAATCTGACGGATCGTTTGATAGAGGAGTTAAGGGTCTAGAGTTTAAGCATGCTTCAATTTGAACCAGTAGCGTATACATTTCTTCAAAATTCAAGGACGATTCGCCTAAAACACGCTTTAAGTGAAACTTTGTAGATTTTACTGCCGCTTCCCAAAGTCCACCCATATGGGGGGATCGCGCAGGACTGAAATGCCATTTTATTTTATCGTTCGTTAAAAATTTCGAAACAGTTTCTTTATGTTTAGGATCGTTTAAAAGTCTATATAACTCGATAAAATGGTTGTTAGCTCCGACAAAGTTTAAGCCGTTATCGGAGTAAAGGTTCGAAGGCATTCCCCTACGAGCACAAAATCTTTTTAATGCGTTTAAGAAACTAGAAGAAGTTAAATCTGTTGCTAGTTCTATGTGGATTGCGCGGGTAGAAAAACAGACAAAAATACATAAATATGTTTTTACTAATTTACTGCGGCGTAAATTACCTTCTTTTATAAAAATTGGTCCAGCATAGTCGACTCCACAGTTACTAAAGGGTCGACTAGGAGTCACTCTAGTACTTGGTAAATTTCCCATCAAAAACTTACATGGAGTAGGGTTAACTCTGTAACATCTAACACACGATTTTATTACTTGTTTTACTGCATTTTTACCATTTACAGGCCAAAAGGTTAATCTTATAATTGACAATAAATTTTGAGTACCTGCGTGCAAGTTTTTGAGGTGCTGGTCTAAGATTATTAAATACGTTAATTTATGCTTGCCTGGCAAAATTATAGGGTGCTGTTGATTAAAATTTAATTCCGATTTGGACAATCTACCCCCTACTCTTAAAATGTTTTGCTGATCTAAAAAGGGATTTAAGCTACGTATTTTACTTTGTTTATTTACACAATTAAACTTTTTGATATCTGTAATTTCTTGTTTAAAATCTTGTGATTGAGCTAGGATAATTGATTTTTGTTCAGCATAATTCAACTCTTCTATAGTTAAGAGATTTGAAATTGATTTAGTTTTATCTAAACAACGAGTCTTAAATCTTAAGATATAAGCAATTATTCGTAACAATTTTGAGTAGGTAGAATATCTCTCAAAAATGTCAAATTCATCGTTTAAATTTTGCGGTAATTCCCTAGCCAGTAAAGTCAATGATTGACTTTTTAATTCGGGTATTTGTTCTAAGTCTAATTCGAGATTTTCTGAAGAGTTTAAGTAAGCTCCATTTGTTAGAAATTCTGGGCCGTTAAACCAAACTTTGTTGTTTATTAATTCCTCGGGGTTTAAACCTCGCGAAATAATGTCCGCTGCGTTATCCTTCGTTTTTACATGTTTCCAATCATCTACTTTCGAAAGTTCGGTAATTCTAGTTATACGATTAGCTACAAAGGTTTTGAGATTGCAGGGTTCTATTTTTAACCAAGAAAGTACTATCGTGGAATCCGTGAAATAGGTTGTTTTAGAAATATTTATATCGAGAGTGTTTTTAATTTTGAAAATTAATTCTGCCAGTAAAGTTGCTGCTAACAGCTCAAGACGTGGTAACGATTGGCTTTTTAGTGGGGCTACACGAGATTTAGCTGTTAAAAGTTTAACTATATTTCCGTTTTTGGTGATTGACGATATATACACACATGCCCCATACGCTTTTTCAGAGCTATCACTGAATCCTATAAGCTCGAGTTTTTGAGCGTCTGTAGATAATACATGGCGTTCAATTGTTATTTTATTTAAGCAATGAAGTTGAGATGAAAATTGTAGCCAACTATTTTTTATGTCTATGGGAACCTCTTTATCCCAATCTAATTTTAAATGCCAAAGTTGTTGCATAAGCAATTTAGCTTTAACGATTGCGGGTCCGATTAGTCCAAGAGGGTCAAATATTTGTGCTATAATAGAGAGCATAGCGCGCTTTGTAACTTTATGTTTATCTATGTTAATATCAATATTATATTTTAGGTTGTCGTTGTTCGCATCCCATATTATACCTAACGTTTTAAGCTCTTTCTCCTTTTGAAATAAAACTAGATTCTCGTCTTTACTATCATTTGTTGTTAAAATATAATTTAAAATGTTTCGATTATTTGAGGACCACTTGCGTAATTCAAAATTTGCGCTTGACAGTATTTCTGATAATTCGTGGTATATTTGTTTTGCTTCTTTTATCGAATTTACACTAAGAAGTAAGTCGTCCATATAAAAGCAAGTTTCAATAATTTCGGATGTTCGCGGATATTTTTGTTTGTTTAAATTAGCTATTTCTTTTAGGCATCGTGTTGCTTGAAATGGAGCACTTGAAGTACCATATGTTACGGTATTTAAATCGTATATTTTCAATTCATGATCGGGATTTTCGCGCCAAATAATCTTTTGAAATAAACGTTCACTATGATCTATTTCTATACAACGATACATCATCTTAACGTCTGCGCATAAAACATATGTTCGAAGTCGTAAGCGAAGCAAAATTGAAAATAGATCTGGTTGTATAGTAGGGCCTACTAACAACAAATCGTTTAAGGACACATTTGTGCTTGTTTTCGCGCTTGCATCAAATACAACTCTGCATTTCGTAGTTACTGCAGAGTCCCTAATAACCGCTGTATGCGGCATGAAAAATGATTCGTGTTCTATAGATTCGTCCTTATCTAATGTTGCAACAAACGACATATGACCCATTGATTCATATTCTCTCATGAAGTGGATATACTGGGTTTTTAGATTTTCATTTATAGAAAACCGATTTTCTAACTTTTTAAATCGCTTAAGGGCTGTTGCCTTTGAGTTACCTAATTGTTTTTCACATTCTTGCTTAAATGGATATTTTACCACAAAAGTTCCATTTTCTTTTCGCCTAGTAGTCGCTATAAAATAGTTTTCACAAAACTGATCATTTTTTGATAAAGGAATTTTCGTTTCGAACTCTTCTATTTGCCAAAATTTAATCAAACTATCGTTTAATATTTGATTCGTAATTTTACTAAAATTACATATTTTACGATTATTTTTATTTCCATATCGATCTAAAGATAGATTTCCCGTTACCACCCATCCTAACGTTGTTTCTTGTAATACCGGTAGATTATTTCCTATCTTGAATTTTCCACATTTAAGTAAATCAAAGAATATTTCAGCACCGATTAAAAGATCTATCGATTTAGGAATATTAAACTGTTCATCAGCTAATTTTATTTCATGTGGTATAGATAAACGCGTTTTATCAAATTTTTGTAAGGGAAGATTTTCTGTTATCTCCGGTAATACTAAAAGATGTAATTTTATTTCAAAATTCTCATAAAGCGATTTTATTTTCGCAACTGTTTTACTATTTATTTGAGTTTCTATTTTATTTATACCGGTTAGAGGAATATTTATTTTTTCACCTTTTAATTTTAGTTTTTCTAAAAATCGCCTGCTAATTAAATTTGATTGACTGCCTGAGTCAAGTAAAGCTGTGGCTTTTACCCACTTGTTATCATTATCTTGTATTAAAACTGTAGCTGTAGACAACAAAACCTGATTTGAATCGATCGTAGCAAACGAATGCATCATATTATTTTGGCTGTTAGCAAAGCTATTGTTTTCATGAATTTCATTTTCATTTTTATTGTCATTTATATCTGAAATGGTCTGACCGATAATACACATCGTTGGTCTAGCATTTTCACCCGTTAAAGGTAGCGGTAACGTCGCGTTTAAATTTTGCCGCCCGCCCTGAACTTCTCTCGATTCTTGGTTGTTATCATTCCTATTTTGCTCTACATTTATAGGATTTGGGTTAAACCGATTTTGATGTTTATAATTGTCTACGTGTAAAGTCGTATTGTGTTTGAGATTGCATTTTTTGCATCCGCTTGATAAACATTCTTTTTTGTTATGCCCGGATCTTAGACAATTTGCACATAGTTTGTTTTTATTAATTTCGTTATATTTTTCCGATAAAGTTAAATTAGCAAAACGTGGACAATGATAAATAAAATGCTTTTCTTTACATATTATGCAAGAGTAATGAATATTTTCTTTGACGTTTCTGAGCGTTTGTATCTGTTCATTAGTGTGAATATGTCCTACAACCCTTCTAACACCGTGTAATGGTGGCTTTTTATATTGATAGATTTGATCTGGTAATTTGTTTTGATTATTTACTTGTACTGCCTCTAATGTAAAACATTTCTTTGTTAAGAAATCCGTAAGTTCTTTCATTGTTGGTAAATTTTGATCATTGAGTTTACTTTCCCATTCTCTTTTTGTTCTTTCATCTAGTTTTTGCAATATTACCGGTATTAAGAGCGCATCCCAATAATTAACCGGTAGCTGTAATTTTTCTAAAGCTGATAAATGTTGATGTAATGAATCGAGCAACTTTCTTAAATAAACAGGAGACTCTTTGTTGACACTCGGTAGATTAAATAAAATAGTGTTAATATGCGAATTTATTATGGCTCTGCGATTTTCATAACGTTTTTTTAATAATTCAACTGCGATTGAATAATTATTTGCGATTAAGTCAATGTTTTCGATTACTTTTAAAGCGTCTTCCTGACAACATGATTTTAAATACATTAATTTTCTGACCTTGTTAATATCAGACCTACTATCTACAATTGCTTGAAACTGGTCCCAAAAACTATACCAATTCTCGCAATTCCCATAAAACTTAGGTAAACCCAAGTCTGGCAACGTTGCAATAGCGCTAGGCTGATGTCCAGCCGCGCCATCTAGACTACAGATGGCGTTGTGTCCAGAGGTTACTGGAATTTTGTAAGATTCCTGACATTCCGAGATAAAACGTTTAGCTTTCGATATTTTTGAATAAAATAACGATTCGGTGTTTAGTCTATTTTCTTTTTCATCCGAATTTAAGTACTCTAGCCGCGTTTGAATTTTATCAAACTCCGAAAAGTCGTCTTCGACACTTTTTAAACGCGATTCTATTTCAAATTGATATTCTTTAGCGTTTTCTAACGATATTTGTTCTAAGAAATTTGTAAATCTAACTAATCTTTCACAGATTACCGATCGTGCATGCAAGAATTCTAAAACTTCATCGTTTTCGATATCCGCGGAACTAACATCCGCTTGTCTGTTTTTACCTTTTTTAGGCATTGTTTAAATTAAATTCAAGCGATAAAATGGCAGTTCAGTCTGTTACTGTTAAATCACGAGGAAATACGGGTACCTAATTCGATATATTTCAACAAGCGAGTATATTGCTAACGATATTTCGCCTCCTACATTCGATAGAACGAGACCAATAATAATAATTGATAAGCGTGTCTGCGTGTATCAATAATTCAAATGAGAAATACGATATTTCGATTCGAGTTTCAGTTAGGTATATCTGAATTGATAATCCGATATCTATATAACTAATTACGATATTATGAAGTCGATTTAAATTTAAATTCATATGTGTTATACGTGAACGAGATACGAATGTGACAGAGACCAACCGAAGGCGTATCTTTTCCCTGAATTTCGATAATAACGATTTTAAATCAATACGATCGACAAAACAATAATAGAAATTACTAACTACTAAATTAGGCAACTAAAAGCAAAATGCATGCTTAAATTCTACAGGAACGATATATTTTTAGGGAATAGAAGGGATCGCATTATAATGAAACGGGCTCACCGGTTATGGCTTTTTCTGTTTTCAAAGGCTGCTCTGCTTCAGGATCGTATCTGGCTCGATTGGACCAAAATGTTGGGGGTTTTCTCTCCTTCGAAGGACCAGTCAAACACACAGGATGTTTAACAAAAGTTACTTTAATGAACTATATTTATTTTACAGAAAAAGAAACAATATTTAAATTTAGGTAAGCCGCGGTACAGACGCTTCGGTCGGCTTCTCGAATCGTTCTCTCTTCTTTCTCCCGTCGCGTCGAATTGACAGATAGCAATGTTGCCGCTGTGAACTGCATTTATCATCCCGGATGGGACACTAATAATGTGTTTAAGAAAGACGATTCATGTATAAAAATTAGTGAAAAACTTCTAAATTCTAAAGTGTATTATTTAAATAATTCTTCATCCAAGTTCATAGCTGTTGGAATAAGTTTAAGTGATTTTTCACCAAGAATTCTTATTGGAAGCAGAAACGGATTTTATGCGAGTCTAAATGAAGATGAATGGAAAGCTCTGTTGAAATACCAGGGAGTGATAGCTAATTATTTTTATTCTTCTAATTCAGATACACAATCGTTGATGTGTGGTAACATTACTTTAAGCTTTCATAAATATAATGATTGCCTCATCTTAAAAATTCAAAAATTGCATGGAAATTATGTTTATCTTTCATGCAGTTCTGTTGACACCTTATGGTCGCTCATTGAGATTGTGGATTATAGAATTCAAATAATTAACAAACAAGAATTTGAGAAGTATTTCAAATTGTTTCAAACTAGCCTTTGCACACAATCAAGAAACATTCTATCCGACATATATGAAGTGCTAAATCCAAATCAGAATGTCAACAGTGAAAATGTATGTGTGATGCTGGAAATGCTTTTGTTGTATCCGGAACAATTGGAAGAAAAATTAAAAAATAATCTTTCAACGAAGAAATATTATGAAGAAATCGGTCAATATTTGTGAAGATAAAAATAAACTATATTGGATGGTGGTGTGGTCCTTTGCTTACAGGCAAGCGCGAATATCTGAATATCAGAAATTTTATGCAGACAGACTTCGATTTGATAGAAGAATTGTGCAATGTCAAAATGTTTTGGACATATTTCTGAGTAAGGAACATAGGAACAAAATTTTTAATGAAAAGTTTAATGTTTAAATTTAAATTGATTTTTAATAAAATATTTCAATACTAACATTTGTTTTATTTGATAAAAAAAATATATAAAAATTTTAATTAAAATACGTTTAAGGTACAACCATTAAATTATAATACATCTCTTTTAAGAATCCATGAATTGTGTGATTTATCCAATCCAAGCCATTTAACATATACTTTATTTCCTTTTTTTCTTAATACTTTTTCTACCAAATAGACATCTGGATGTTTAACATTCTGCAACTCTTCTCCATAAAACCCTCCTGCAATTTCTTGGTTCTTTTCATCTTGAAGCAAATATGTAGTAGGATTTGTAACTTTAACTTTTTTTATGCTAAATATTTCATTTGACCAATTCGGCGTGTAACTCTTGGAAAATGCTTCTCGCTGCTTGCTTATCCGCACATAATCACCAACCCTAAATTTTGGAAACTTTGGATCGATTGTTTTTGCACGAGTAAAAGGTGATCTTAAAATGTCTTTTTCATTATTTTTGTTAACTTCAACTGGCTTTTTATTGATTGTCGAATGTTTTGTGTTATTATATTTCTGAACTATTTCATCTAAAATATCAATCCATTTGTACTTTCCACGCAAACTAAATTTTTTCCACATTAAATTTTTTATAGTTCTGTTCACTCTTTCCACCACACTGGCTTTTAAATTAGAATAAGTGTTATAATGATTTATGCTAAAATCAGTCATTAACTTTTGAAAATCTTTGTTAAAGAATTCTTTTCCCATATCAGTTTGAAGGTGTTTTGGAACATTTTCAACAGTTTCCAAAATTTTTCTCATAGCTTGAGTAACTTCTTTTCCTGATTTTGATTTAATTGGTTCTATCCAAACATATTTTGAGAATACATTAATTACTACCAACATGTAACGATATCCTCTATTCAATTTCCAATAAGGTATCATTTCGACTAAATCAGCTTGCCATAAATCATTTAAACCTTTTACTATAACCCTCCGACGTTTGTAATATTTTCTGCTTGGCTTATGAAGTTCATTAACAATTTCTTCTTTAAAGTTAACAGTCATAGTTGTAAATTAAGAATGTTTATTGTTCTATTATAATTGGACATTTTATTACAAGTTCTCCATAAAACAAAGGCAAATATGTTATCGATTTTTTAGCGTTGTGGAAACTGATTATATCACCTAATATAATTTTGGTTTTCGTTCCATATTTTACTGCTTTACCGTTTATATGAAGAGCAACATCTTCTTTTGGATATTCAACTTTCTCTATATATCCCTCTTTGAATGGGAAAACATATGTATTTCTTCCATCTTGAAGTAATTCATATTGATTATTAATGGAATCCCATTTTCCGATAAAAGGTAAAACAATGTTATAATACAATTTTACTTTATTAATATCCACAATATTTAAGATCTCAGAAGATGAAGAAGAAGAAGAAGGAGCATTTCTATATTTTAATAATTTATTTTGATCTTTGAAAAGTATGTGTGATCCGAATTTATCAATCGACATTTTACCTTCATGGACTATAACATAATAATTGTTTCTTTGCAATTAATTACCTTTTATACAATTATTTTTGCTTCTCGAAGTTCTTCCAATATTGATATAATCTCATTTTGGTGGCCCGTATGACCTGCCATTTGCGAAGAAACTAGTAATTTTAATCTTTCCACTAGTTCGTTTACATCATCATAATAGACATAATCAATTTTTTTATTTGATAAATTTAACAACGTTCCTCCTTTTGTAGATCTTGTTTTTGTTGTTCTCTGACGTGTTTGAGGTGGTCTTAATCTGCTTAGACTTGAAACGCTTGAAATGCTCGATGTAGTCGATTTGCTCGATTGTTTCAGTATTTTTTTTTTCAATTAAATATGGTTTAATTATTGTTAGATATTTCGGATCGGTAGTTCCCTGTATCTGTTCATTAGCATCATAATTTCTTCTATAAGCGTTTGTTCTTTTTAAAATATCCATATAATTTTCAAGATCTTTTGATGTATAACCCTTTGGATCTTGGAAAAAAATGAGCTCATACAATCCGGGAGTTCCTTTGTAGGTTAAATTTTTAACTTTCAAATTTTCTTTTTCAAAATCAATTAAACTATCTCCAATTTTCCATTTTTCCGCTACAGGGTCATGAGTTAGACCGTGAGTGTTATCCACATCTCGTCTACCCTTAATTGCCAAATCAACAAATGTTCTTACGAGCGGATGAAATGCCTCAAGATATTCCTCATAAGCAGGAGTTCTAGTTAATTCAAGGATGTCTTGTCTAACTTCTTCGTCAGTTGGTTCGATTATAGTGGACTCGTTTGGACTAGAAGTACGCCCTCTTGCTTGAGATGTCATTGTAGAACTCAATCTGCGACTAGGGCTGGGTAAAAAAACATCATCATTATCACTATCATCATTCTTCTCATATATTTCTTCATCTTGCAAAAATGATGGTATTTCAGTGGGGAGATATTTTTTATATATGTTTGTCTGTCTTCTTGTTGGTTGTTGTTGTTTGATAGGTGAAAATTTAGAATGTTGAAGAGTTGAAAAGAACGAAGGTGAAGATATTTCCCGTTTTATTAATGGTTCCGATTTTATAGTTTTAATTAATTCCTGCAAAGGTTGAGTAATGGGCTTTAACACTCTTTTTCTTGGCGAATTTTTGATTCTGCTATATCTGACTTTAGGGCTTGATATTTTCGCTTTACGGCTTTACGAGCTTTCACTAGTTCTTTTGCAATTTTCTCGTTCATGTTTATAGATATAGTTTAGATTATGAACTAATATTAACTTAATTGAAATGATGGTTATATATATTTTCTAAAATTTAATAAAGTTATCAAATCCCTTTCGATAACGACCAGATTTCATGTTGCAATCTTTATCAATAACTACAAAATCATAATCTGACCGCCAACAAATACCACATAAGTCTTTAAATTGTTGATAAGACATATCGGTATTTACATGATCATCATAAGTATGTTTTAAATTTGTACCATCTTGTTTAAATATTATTAACAAATTGGTATTATCTCTAATTAATTGTTTAGGAACAGCTGAATATGTTTGGCTTAAATAAAAACAATCAGTATTTTTATGTCTACCGAAACAGAAGTAATCTCTCATAATATTCTGATTACAACAAACAATGTCATCAAATATGATTATAGAATTAGGTTTAATTTCATTCGGTGGTAATATATCTTCTTCACGAGATGATTCAAAATATCCTATTTCTTTAATTGAGTTTAATAGATTTCTTAAAAACTCGTATTTTGATTGATATAATGATTTTGAGTAAATATACACATTTCCAAATCTTAACCCATTTTCGGAAGTTAATAGGGCAATAATTACATTAGTTTTCCCACATCCAGAGGGTCCTACAACTATTGCTCTTTTACATGAACCTCCAAACAAGACACCATGCTTTCTAAAATTTATTATATCTAGATCATGATTTTTTATCGGTAAAGAAAACTGTTGCTTTTCGATCTGCATTAGATCAGTGTTGAGCAAGCTCTAACTGTTTCAATGAAGAAAGGAACTGTAAACTTCATATTATATATATAATGGGATATGTTACATCTAGCTCTATTAAAAGCTTAATGCTCGTGTTGAAAGGTGGTTCACTAAACAGTCTTATTAATAAACTACCTTTTGAATTACACATTCCATCATACAAATATTGTGGTCCAGGAACAAAACTTGTTAAACGTCTTGAGCGAGGAGAAGAGTAAAAATCCTTTAGACGAAGCTTGCAAAGAACACGATATTGCTTATTATAAATTTCCCGACTTGAAGAATCGCAACAGGGCAGATCAGTTATTAGCGGAAAGAGCTTTTCAAAGATTTAAATCGAGTGACGCTTCTTTAGGCGAACGATTAGCCGCACTAGGAATAGCGGGTATTATGAAAACTAAGTCTAAGTTAGGTATGGGTATTCAAAAGAGAGGAAAAGGAATAAAAAAAGGCAAAGGAATAAAATTGAAAAAACGAAAAAGAACTACCAGGACTATCTCATTTCAGTCAGCGTTACGAAGGGCGAAAAGGGGGATATTGGGAAGAAAATACAAAAATTTACGAATTGCGGCTGAAGATGCTCTAGCATCTATCAGTAAAGGAAACGTAAAGGTAAAACAACCTGCTAAAAGAATTATCCCAATTCCAAAATTCGGTGGTTTGTTACCGCTAATTCCAATATTTGCAGGACTCTCTGCATTGGGAGCACTAAGTGGGGGAGCTGCAGGAATTGCTTCATCAATAAATGCGGTTAAAAGTGCAAAAAATAAACTTGAAGAACAAAAAAGACATAATAAGGCTATAGAGCAAATGTCAGTTGGTAAAGGTCTCTTTTTGCGACCTTATAAGCAAGGTTGTGGATTATATTTGCAACCCTATGCAAAAAACTGTTAAATATGCTACCTCGCAAACCACTTTCAAATTTTGAGTTAAAAAAATATGTGAGGCTTTTGAAAATCCCTAATTTTCGAGGAATATTTATGCGTAATAAACTACCAAAAGTTATAGATAAAGTTGAATGTGCTATTATTAATTTGGATGATCAATATGGTCCAGGAACTCATTGGACAGCTTATGTAAAGCACGGTAAACAAATTATTTATTTTGATAGTTTTGGAGGTTTAAGACCACCTGCAGAAATAATATCATACTTCTTTAGCGATGGTAGCAAAAATGACATCTTTTATAATCATGATTCCTATCAATCATATGATTCATCAATTTGTGGGCAACTTTGTCTACAATTTCTTTATATAAACATGTAATTATGAACTATTCTTTATTTTAAAGAGGTTGTGGGAACTGACATGTCATTTACAATAGCTCTTTCTGCACAAAGTAGTGAACTTTTTGCATCATTTAATCCACCAATTTACTTAGATGAAGACTCAGATTATGTTATAGGACTAACAAATTTTGAAACTTTTAATGCCATTCCCAACATTGATGAAACTAATAACAAACTGTATTACGGGAATTCAAACGATTATGTTGAAATACCTGCTGGTAGTTATGAAATAGGCGATATAAATAAATTTCTACAAAATATTTTTGATAAAAAAGGAATATCTTTTCACTTATATGCTAATCATAACACTTTACAATCTGAAATTAAATCTACGGCTGATATTACATTTAAAGATGGAACTATTGGAAAAATTTTAGGATTTAAAAACCAAACTATTAAAGGTGATGGAAAAAGTAAATTATCAGACAATCCAGCTGAAATTATAAAAGTTAATTCCTTATGTATAGATTGCAGTATTGCTGAAGGTTCCTATCTGAACGGAAGACCTGTCCATATTATACATCAATTTTTCCCAAACGTTTCGCCAGGATTTAAAATAATTGAAAGTCCTCAAAATATAATTTATTTTCCGGTAATAGTGAAAGCAATAGACAAAATTACTGTTAAAATATTAGATGAGAATCTCGATTTTGTTAATTTTCGAAAAGAAACTGTTTCACTAAGATTACATGTAAAAAAACTAAATTTATAATGGTTATTTTTTATAATAGAAACGATATTCAATCAACAGCCAATATTCAACAAATTCAAAAAACATATAAAGCTAAACATAATAAAGTTAAGTTTAGTAGTCGAGTCAACGCTAATAGATTAACAAGTACAAACAAACAATTTCTTAAATCACTTGGACTTAAACTTTTGAAATGAGTATACTTAATGTTAGCGAAAAACTTTATATTGACAATTCTATTACTCACTCAGAGTTGCATTCTTATGAGCCATATTTGCCAACAAAATTAAGCAACAATGATGAAATACTAATTCCCGTTCATGAAATTGAAAAGTATACTCTTCCCTGCGAAAGTTTTCTTTACATAGAGGGAAAATTATCTAAAGCAGATGGAACAGTTTCTAAAACACTATCTCTTGTAAACAATGGGATAGCATTTCTCTTTAGAGAAATGAGATATCAGTTGAATGGGGTTACGATAGATTCTATAAGGGATGTTGGTTTAACATCCACTCTAAAAGGTTACCTCTCATATAATACAAATGAATCTGACAAATTAAAAAATGCAGGATGGTCACCAAAGATAGCAAATACATTAGTTGATGAAAAAACTGGTTCATTTAATGTTTGCATTCCTCTTAAAATGTTAATGGGTTTCTTTGAAGACTATAGGAAAGTTATATTAAACGCAAAACAGGAGCTAATAATTCTGCGAGATAACACTGACAATAATGCTATTATAACTACCGATCCAAGTGAAATACCAAAAATTACTCTTCACAAACTAACTTGGAATATACCACATATTTCAGTAGCAATCCCTCAAGAATTATCATTAACAAAAATTATTGATAAGGGAACAGATTTAGTTATTGCATTTAGAAGTTGGGAATTAGTTGAATATCCGGAACTGTTGAAAACATCCAGACACAATTGGCCTGTTAAGACATCTACTAGAGTTGAAACTCCTCGTCATGTTATAGTTGCGTTCCAACAGGAGAAGAGAGATTCGAAAATATCAAATATGAGTGAATTTAATGATATAAACTTGAGAAATATTAAAGTTTTTTTGAATTCTGAAAGATACCCCTATAATGATCTTCTCCTGGACATAAGTAATAATAAATATGCTATATTATATGAAATGTATTCCCAATTTCGATCTTCTTACTATGCAAAAACCGAAGAACCTTTATTCGACCCAAGCGATTTTAAATCAAAAGCTCCTATTGCTTATATAAATTGCTCACATCAAAAGGAATCTTTACAAGCTGGACCTGTAGTAATGAGAGTAGAATTTGAACTAAACTAAGATTTAGAAAAAGATACTTCAGCGTATTGTTTAATATTACATGATAAAGTTTTCACTTACAACCCACTCACTAAACTTGTTAAACAACTTTAATTTTCAAGTTGCTTTTAATATTACATTTCACCCCCACCCTCTTGAAGCACTACATTTATTTAACATTTGAACAAATATTTCTTAGTTGTATAAGATCATTTAAAGATAGAGCAACTCCAAGCAGGTTCTTAATATAGTTCATGAAGTAATGATCTTACAATATGTTCAAGAAATTAGACATTTTCATTAAAAATTTAGAAGAACTGAAAAAACGTATTGAATCATATTCCAATAAAAACTTTGTGTTTAAAAAATTTGCAACTTTAAAAATATGAGATTAGTTTTGGATATTCAAGCGTTCAAAGATGAAAAGAATAAATTTCTACCTAAAGAATTAGCTGCCTATGATGGAGAAAAAATTAGTCATTATGTTTTCAAGCAACCATTTTCTTTGAATTCTCTTTCTCCTGAAGCGCACAAGCAAGCTGTATGGTTAATGAAAAATCACCACTGCATTAATTGGAATATCGGTTATACTCCACTACACCACTTTTCAACAATTGTAAAAAAATTGACTGAACAAGCGCAATTTGTTTACGTTGAAGGAAACGAAAAAGCAGATTACCTAAGAAAATATTCCAGCAAACCAATAATTGAATTAGATGAACAACCAATTTTAATTGCTTCAACACCT
>MU187105.1:14393-25021 GCA_016904865.1 Pissodes strobi
ATATATTCTTATAATATAATTTTAACATATTAAGTTCCAATACAAACTTTACTCTGTCTTTGTTCTTTAAGAACTCGCTACACACTTGTACACCTTTTTTACAAAACTCAGCATGTTGCATATAGTTCTCATACCACAGTATATCTTGAGCTTCAGCATCATTTCCCGCAAGCGCATAAAACCGCGAACAGGCTTCCGACATCAAAAAGTTTTCATAAAGTTCTAACACAAAGTTCTCCATATCTTACACAAATACTTCAAATTGAAGTTCTCCCAATTCTTCTTCTGCCAATTTTATCACATCTAATATAGTTGGATCTCCTATATATTTCTTCAAACTAACCACTTCAACAAAAAATCCCAATTGTTTCAGTTCAACTACAAACTGCAATACATTGAAATTTTCGAAGTATTGAGCACAAGCGGACGCACCTTTCGAATAATGTTCCGCAAACTCACAATAAAAGTCAACATATTCTGGTCTGCTATGCATAGCATTATAATAATTATCTGAAGTTAATTGGTTAAATTCTTCATGTAACTTTTTCACAGCCTCATCCATAACTGTTAATGTATATAACTAACAGCGACTAAATGATCGTAAGTATCAATGTTTCTTATAAACAGAAAATTCCTTTTTATTATCACATTGATGTTCTGGGAATGATATAAACTAGTTCATTATCTTCTTCATTATTATCACCATCTAGAATAGTTTCAAAAATATCTACAATTGATTTAGTTTCTTTCACAATAGCTCTTTTTTGATTAGTATATTTTATATTAATGTAATCACAATTACTTCTACACAATGGACAAACATCCTTCGTTTTTAACCATTCTGTCAAGCAATCTAAACAAAATTTGTGTTCACACCAATTTGGTGTGCAAATGTTTTCTTTTTCCAAAGAACTAAAACAAATAGGGCATTCCTCTTTCAAATGCACTTCACTTTTTTTCTTTTTTGAACTAACTGTTTCCGAACTAACTATTTCTGAATTGACCCTCTTGAGTACTCGATTTCTTAATTTGAGTTCTTCCATTGAAAACTAAACTGTGAAGTGAAGAAACATACAGAACTGCTGGTTTTATTATGTTTATTTAAGAGAGGAGGGGAAAAGTCAGAGTCAGGGGCAAGGTCAACATATATGTAGATAAGGATGGGAAATGTATTAATTACATGATGAGAAAGACTCCTCAGTAAGCAAAAGAGAGAGAGCCCTCACGGAGGATAAGGTAATTACCTCCTCCGTGAGGACTCACTCTCGTTAACACACTACTATTGTTCATAATGCTGACTGAGACAAAAATATATTGAATTGAAAACGATTAAGAACGGTTTGCTTTACAAGCGAAAAGTTGCTATATTGTAATCTATTATACTGACAGTACTGGTGTACAGGTTTGAACTAAGGGGTCGTGAAGAACTGGCATATGCTAATTTAAATGCACAAATTGGGTTGTACCCGGGGTGAAATAAATCTATTTTGAGTTTAATTATGGCTCAATCATTCTACATACATACAGGGTGTTATCACCAAACTATACAGTGAAAAACGATAGTTTCTACACATGTTGGGGTGTTTCCCCAACACTTACATTTGGAAAACAAAAACAAAAAATTAAACTTATTAGAAATCATGGAAATTAATAAACTCAAACATACTGGAATATTACTGAACGAACAATTGGATTTTGGGTTTTCCCCACTATTAAATTTATACCCTCTTAGGCTCACCTGAAGACCATACACTTTTTTGTGAGACGTCTATCCCAATGTAATAGGTATAGTGCTGTTACCATTATAAACACTTTATATCAAACTTTTGAAGAAGACACAGTGTGTCGAAACATATGTTAAGTTCAAGTTAATATAAGTGGAAATTAAAACAATTTGTTTCATTATACTATTAAGTAGTTTCGGAGCTTTGTGTCCCGCTTTATTTTACTATCAGCTTGATACTCATTAATGAAAGCAAGCCAATACATAAAGTCGCTCATTTCAATTCAACATTTTTTACGTTAAGTTGCCATTTAAACGAGAAAAGTTGACAAACTTTGCTTTAAGATGGAGACATTCTTTATAATAATTTTATTTAATATCACCAATAAAGGCTGGCCAAAGAGTTTAATTTTCTAAGAGTTTTCAAACCTAGTTTCCGACAGCTTCATTTTATCTTTTAAATTCGTATTGTGCTAAACCTTCTAAGTTTTATTTTTGCATTTATTTTATAAATATGGTATTCTGATAATCTGTGTGCCAGTATTGGATTACGAGAATGTTGCATTATTTTTTCCATTACAATGATTTATTTCTTTATAGTATGATTTTATAAATGCGGAGGTTTCTCAGGGATAATTTAAAATGTTTGCATTAGACTAAAAATAATATGATTCGTATTCAGGTATAGATCTAACCGCAAACCGGACCTCAAGAATCAATGATGATAAAGTATGCAGTCATATTTCAAGAATACGTTGCTTGAGTTTTTCATTGACGGCACGTTATTGGTAAGCACTACACCTCCAGAACTTCTATTCTGGAGGTAAATGTGCAATACTTGTCAGCATGTCTTTAGTTAAATATATGTAATACAGATAATGGTAATGAATACTGTTGAACTACTAACAGTTCTTTTCCGATAAATCATGCAATTTAACCATGCCAGTAAATCGCATATTTCCACATCACAGAAGTTATTTATTGCTCATTTGATACAACATGCAGTCATAAAGGTATTGGAGAATCAGTATAATATGAAGCTATAGGGAACTTTAATTTACGTCCACTAATTTCTGTGCCATGTCGATAAATCAATGCCTTAAAATTTAAGAAACCCTATTAAAGGATAAGTTATACTCGTAAATAAATCAGCGAAAAATTGATGTCGTTCGGAGTATTGTGAAGAGGATTTAGATTTCTTCTTTATATTGCATTATCTGGTCTCCTTCATGAAACATTATAGTTATAATGTTTTAGTTCTAACCTTTGAAGTCGATTTAACAATAATTCTGAACACATTGTTAATGCAGCAGGTATTGTGAAACAATATTGTTATTTTTTTGTCATACACGCCTGATTTTCTGCTAGGTAGGAGTATTATTCTTGAGAAACTAAACACAAATGTAGGACTTCATATTTTATTTCTCAGTTTCGCAGTACAACAAAATTCAATATCTAATACATTTAGTTCTTCATTTTTGGGTCGTAGCTGTAGATATATATCATATATTTATTATATGGATAAAGATGATTCTTATACTTTTAATTTTACACTTATTATAGGCAAGTCTTTTTATATAAAAGATATGCTTCAGTATATTACTTTAAAATAAAGCTAAGTTAGGCACTATGGGACCTTAGAAATAATTAACAAGAACTGTGATATATAAATATGTTTCCAATTCTAAGGTTTCATGGAGCCAAGACAGTCGTTTAGCTTTTACTTTTCTCATGGCACCTTTGATTGACGTATATTTTTGAGTGTGCACAAAGGAACAGACAGAGTGAAGAATACAAAAATTTAATGTTGAAATAGCTATTTTGTTAAAGTAGATGCATGAATATATAGACAGCCATTCACTGATGTAAATACATCTAAACGCGATAGAGATTTAAGGAATATGTTTGCTTCAACATTTCAGATGTTGTCTCTGAGGTATAGCAAAAGCTTTACCGAATATACTGAGCCAAGGATTGGCTATTTGAGTGTTTATTTCTTTTTATATTCCAGCCTCGTTATATTCGGTTGTTTAAACTAGCCACCTCGTTAATCTAGGGTTCTACGACAGTGTATCCGATGAGAAATTTATCTAAATCTGAGAAATAAATCTAATGCAAAAATGTATGTCAATCGAAAGCACAATTGTTGAAAAAAACTTTCGAGATAAAATTGGTGCAGTTGTTTGGTGATGCAATGGAATTCAATTTTACTCAAAATATGATCCAAATAATTTAATCTAATTTTTATTTAGAGGGTCACAATGCTTTAGTCTTTGCTTTGCGAAATCTTTTAGATCGATGGAAATCAGCTTATAGAAAATTATTCTAAAATCACATTTAAAAGATCATTTCATTACAACTAAAATTTCTTGTAGAATCTTCTAAATTTACAGCACCATCGATAATTCAAATCTGTATAAACATCTGTCCTTTTGAATCTTTGTATGACAAAAGAGGTAATTTCCGAGTTTGTATATTGTACTAACTAAACAACTATTAATCATATAAATAATTAAGAATTATGATCAGCTAAAAGCATGTAAAAAAGAACGTTTCGTTGTAATTCGGAAAAATATCAGTTGGACAGCTGTTTAAAAGATGGAATTGTTTTTGATTGTTTTTTTGCAACTTAAATCTATACATGAAATGGAAAGAGTAAAGGTACTAAATGTTTCATCTTATATTACAACTCTTGAAGAACCAATCTAAAAAAGAACTGGAAAGTTTTGACTAATTCCATTACTTCTCTTAACTGGCTATCGTCATTAATATATTTAAGTTGAGATCGGCAAAAAGTTAAATGGTTATGTTAAAATACTTAAATCTTTCTCTAAGTGAAGTAGATAGCTGATCGACTTAAATTAAGGGATATGATTGATTTTCATATCGACATTTTTCGTCAAAGAAGAATACTCCTCTTTTCTTTATAAGGCTCTTCAATCTTTGAGTCTTGGACCATTTTTAGCTTGATTTTAAATTAAAATGTTTCGACGTTTGTTTTTTTCTGTCATAAATAAAACCTGTGATATCATGTCGGAATTGATTTGCCATAAAGCAACCCCGGCGTCTTCACATAAACATAGTTACAACCAGACAATTGGCAACGGGTCGCGCAAAATGCATCGCGAACGAACCGAGAGCATGTGGAGCAGATTGGCACATCTCTTCTGAAGAATAGAAACTATACATATCATTGGATTTGAATCAAAAATATAGATCTATACTTTTCGTTAGGTATACCAATTAAGCGGCATGCTCTTGGGCTTGTGTATAAATAAATTACCAAAACGGCGCCTTGCTCCAAATAACATTCGTGTTCTATCCTATTGGCCGGATAAGGTTTAGTATGTTCCGATTTCGGGTAATTTTGCGAAGAGCTTAATACTTTTCCGAGAAAATTATCAAGAGCAAAAATATATGAAAACTAATTGATTTATGTATTGACGTTTCTTAATGCATGTTAAATGTATGATTATAGTTAATTCGTCAGGTTTACATCTCTAATCCATAAAACCCTGTTAATCTAAGACGTCGTAAAGCCGATTTTATTTTAAGAAGAGGTCAGAATCTGTACAATTGATAGAGGGAAGTAAAACAATGCCCCCTATTACGTATGAGATAAGAGGGCATAACGTCAGTTTCATCTTTTTTTTATGCTGGAGGAGTAGGGGGGTGGGGTCTCAGTGAATTCTCAACATTTTGGACCAATATTGCGCCATCAAGGCTCACAATCAAAAACAATTACCTTGAGTTATTTCGCATTTAGATTACAACAAACTAGTCTCTGTGGCATTTGCTGCATCTATAATCATGCCTGTGGTAGTAGAAGGAAGGAGAGTAGACATAAGATGATTACTATAGTAATCATGGGTTGCAGTCGGTGGCGAACCTGGAACAATCTTTAAAACAATACCATTTTAGTTAGGCTAAGAATAAAGAACAAAATGTGGTGGTTGTTATGTTAACACATAAACGCGACTCACATGCAAAGCTTGTTACCACTTAAGCGCACGACCGACCATCTTTATTTTATACCAAGTACGTGGAACAAGTTTTTCAATAATTAAAGTTACATAGCGGGGCTAGGAAATCGCCACAAAAAAATCTCTGTTGTAGGTAACAAGAATTTTAGCAATGGGTGTAAGAGTGTATTTATTTTATTGATATTGGGCAATCGGCAATAGTTTTGCAAGTTAATAAAGTCTTGTACGTATAGCGTACTTAAATTTAAATGATTTGGAACAGAATAAATGTACATTTCAAGACAAAATGTCGTAGAATATTAATTTTTTAGGGCAAAGTTAAGTCAGTAATGATTTTTTATTCGACAAGTAATGACGTGACTGGATACGCCATTGAAAGTTATATTGATGAGTTTTATTACAAACATGTTATGTGCTATTGTATTTTGGCAAGCAACCGATTTTGTACGTCTAAAAACATTGCACATTGAAATACTATTTTGTTGTGCAGATTCTATCATATAACCTTACCATAAATCGCATAGGCCCACAGGGATGATCTTCTATAGGGCCTAATCCATTTTCTATAGAATATGCTACTAGAGATCCGGCTGCTAATCCAAACATATACATTAGAGTCATCATATTTCCTGAAATAAAGGAAACGATTTTTGGAAAATTATCAATTAATATCTTTGGTCTAGGAGGAATTAATCATACTTGAGAAGTTAAGATTGTCTTCAATTCAGCTACAACTTGGATATATTTTTTTTTCGCCTCGTCGCAAGACAGCTTAAGCGCATAACCAACCAACCAACTTTATTTTTATACTATATACAGGACTAAGAAATTGCTTGTGAACAAGATGCTACATACAAAATTTGAACAATTTTTGTCGAAACAAGAAATTTAGCAGGTGTGTTTTACATGTACGAGCGTATTTATTTTATTGATATTGAGCAATAGACAATATTTTCGCAAGCATGTAAATTAAATAGAATTTTCTAACCATGTATGCGTATCGTATCCAATTTAAAATTATTTGGAGCTGATAAAAAAAAATTCCAAGGCAAAGGGTTGTAGGGTATTGTATTTTGGCGACGAGTTAGGAAAAAGTTACTTTAGGAAGGTTGTAGCATTTTCTATGTCAACAGGAAATGTCTTTATCCAATAAGTACCAGTCTCCAAGCATTCGTTTTTAAATTTGGTTAATGCTAATTTGTTCAGCATAGTCTTTAGATGCCTGAATAAAAGTACACCCAGTCCTGGGCTAGCAGACCGCTTTCAATCAACGTGGCTATTTGAGCTTATACTTACAACTTTCTTGTATTTACAGACATGCTTCATTGTTATTTTTTTTTATTATATCTGAAAACGGTCTGCTTCTTATAAAGAGACACTTCCGTGAACTCTTATCCAGATAACTCCATCTTAGACAGAGCGGCCAATTAGTATAGCATATTAGTTCACCCTTTCGCTTTGTTAGCTTGCTCTTCCTTTGTTGGATCAGTGACTGCAAACGATCTTCGTAGTCTTAGCTGGTTCTTTGGTTTAAGGTTAGTAAATCTCTTGATTTTGAAACAAACAAACAACAAACTCATGTACATTAATCAACTCAAGTGCTATGTAAAAAAATATATTTAGTGTATTTACCTGTTAATTCTCTATGCCTATCATCAACTTTACTGGGCGCCTGAATCATAGGCACGCTTCCCAATATGCCATTGCTTAGTCCCAATATCACTGAGTATATAAAAGCTGTAATTTCTGCAGAAAATCTGGGATTATGTCTTGGCGCAACGCACATTATCATTAAAGGTATTAGAACCAAACGCATAACAGAACATTTTACTAGGCGGGCACCCGTCCAGTACCTAGAAAATACACTAAGTTAGCAAAATTGTGTACAGAAGAGTGAAGTCCAGTTTTAGGAATATCTCGTATCTCTCTACATCTCTGCTTTATGTGAAACTTATATATACTAGTCAGGATTAAATAAAAGTTCTTGTATCCCTTCAGTCCTTAGGAATATTATAACCATATAATAATTGTGCAGAACTTGGCAATATAGAAGAAAATTTGTGACATAAATTCTAGTCAGAGATAAGGTAATAATCATATTTCAGTATCTCTGAGTAGCCTTTCTGCCACAATTTTTCTTTCATATTGCCATTTCGCTAGATTCAAAATTCTAGGTATGTACATAATTATTCTTGAGACGAAAGGGGAAGCTGTTGATTGAAGAAGTGTTGCAATCGCCACCGAATCAGATGGGCAGAAATCCTATGTAACTATCGAAAATAGGCACTGAGGGGAGCAGCTTTAATTTAAAAAAAAATGAATTTTGAGTAATAGAAGTCAGTAATAACAAACCTAGAACTTCTTGAAATTCTCCTCTTAAGGTGTCTAAGTCATGTAGGTCTTCACATTTATAATATATACCAGACAACCTATAAGTCTAGTTTTTTACTATACACTTTATAATTTTTGAAGGTAGTTTAGTAGACTTAAACATCGTAGAAATAAAAATTACGCCGGTGGAAGTCCGACGAACGAATTCCAGTCATTATGCATAGGTAGTTGTTGTAATTACCTAGCTCCACTGGCAATCATTTTCCCAATAAGATCTGAACCGTTAAATAATGCCATCATCAATATAGGCATCCATGATCCTAACGTGCAACTCACTACTTCAGAGGCTACTCCTGGATATATACATAGTGTTGCGAAATAAACTAGACATATCGAAATCATGTAAGGATAAGTTGCTTTGGTCACTTCCCATCTGGCCTGTATTCCTCCTACAAAATAATAAGACTTCAGATAGAGTAAAACTAATTTCTGTTTTAGTTTTGTCGACTTGAAATTCAATTTCCTCCTTGAGGCTGGATCAAATAGTAAATTATTTAATTGCTTCATTTTCACCGCTTATTCAGTTAGTTTTTCCAGGGGCAGTTCAAAAATACAAACGAGTTGGTAATACATCACAATAATAGGTCATTGTAGGCCAGGGAAACAATGTACAAGAGATAGAAGAAATGTGGAAATTTGTTTACTGCTTCTATTCTTGAGTAGGTATATTATATTAAATACATACAAAATTAGTTTTTTAAAATATATATGATTTTGCTCAGTTAACTTTTAACGAAATAAAACACATAATGTTATAATTCGAATAATATTAAAGCAACTCTTACTTTTAATTGCGTTGATTCCTACTCCATTAGTACTAACACTGTGTCGGCCCCTAACTACTACATCCTCCACTTTATAGCTTGGTACAGGAGCTGATGGTTCGTATGCAGGATTAGCAAAACTTAGTTGGTTCCCTGTAGGTGGAGGACTAGTTTGAATTTTGAGAATACCGTATTGCGAATCATTTGTTTCTATCTAGAAATTAGAAAGCGGATATTCTTAGAATAATTCGCTCCAATACAAAAATTTCTTCAACGCAAAGAAAACATTATCTCGAATTCGAAATAGATCTTCTATTACTATATTCTTTCTTTATGACCTATGGCATTATCGTATGAAATTTAAAATATGTAAAGATAACGTACCAAACCGGCATCTTCGGTAGGTTCTAAAGTTATTCGAGTTTTGGCTCTCTCACATAACGCTATATAGAACTGTATAAAATCGGACCTTCTTATCAAGTGGTACATCGCAAAACATGTCAATACTGTAGAGACTGATACCGTAAAAAAGTAAACGGTACTTCCTCGCAACTCGTTGACTATAATTTTCGTGATTACTCGTACTATTGAAGTAAAAACTCCAGAAGTACCTGAAAACACACATTTTTAGAGGTGATAGTTCTAAGTAAGCATTTTAGAAAATATTTAAAATCAAACTATATGCGTTTTTTTCTGGAAAAATAATATATTCTAGCATCAATTTAAGGCTGATACACCTTGTTGTTATAAATTATTACAACAATAAACTTACTTTCTCCCACCATGACTGCTTGGGTGTACTTTGGTGGTAACATACTAGTGTAGCCATAAAAACTGGACTGCTGAACTAAAAATTAGTATTAGTGCACATATACTATATTTTAACTTCTGCGTATTCTCACCTGTACAACCTACAGACACTACAGCAACAGCGGCTAAGTTTACAGTATACGATGTAGCTGTTCCCCAAGCTTCCCACCAAACTTCGCATACCACAACAAACATCAGCGTTACAAACGACATTACATATCCTAAAAAGGGTTCGATTATTTGTACTACTGAGAAATTTTTTTCGTATGAGTTTTACTTACCAAAATTTATTCTGGAATTTAGAGAAAATGTTTCTACCAGTAGGTTATTTGTTAAGACTGTTAAAAGTGCTACCACGATGTAGACTAATGACATATCGAACACTACAGGGGTGACAGGATATCTCATTTTGAAGTAGTCCATTGCCATAATAAAGCTAAAGAAAAGGACGTTTACATTATTCCCTAATACAATACAGTATGAAATAGGTGCATATCAGAATGTGCAATAAATTCTCCAATTAATACTTGCGCATGTCTTAGTAGGATGGTAAAGGAGCATATATACATCTAACATGTTTTTTGTAAACATGACGGGAATATCTAAATAAAAGATAATAATATATTTCAGGGCCGTGTGAACCCACTAGGCAAATTAGACACCGCCTAAGAATAGCCAAAATTGGAGGCGACTCTCACATCTCAGAGGTGTGTGAGAGCAGCCCCTCAGTCATTCTTTTACTATACCGACTTCTCCGTAGAACTGATTGAGCATCTATATTGCCATAAATCATCATTGCAATACACATTTGCAAATTTGTACATTCATTTGAAGAAAAATGATCCTATTCTATTTCTAAAATTATTCATATAGAATTGAATCGCGTTCCGAATTGTGTCATTATTTATTTCTTATTAAATTGAATCAATATAAATGTGGCATTGATTCATAGGCAGT